>JAANSK020219753.1:0-14317 GCA_011763485.2 Isoetes engelmannii
GGTCCCGCGACTGGCGTTAGCCGAGAGCGGGTGACCTGCTAACAGGGGAATGCTCCCCCACTTGCCAAGACCCCACATTCTAGAACTTGGAAACGTTTTTTCCCTCAACAGATCCGGCGAAAGCAGGGCTTCAAGATCTGGTCAGCGTGTGCCAAATTCCTAGGAACACTAGCAGACTACCTGTTAAAATTGAGAATTTCCGATAGTGAAAAAAATTTCCAGGAAGTTTGCCGGTCAAAAGATGAGGGTTTCTTTGTATTTTTCGTAGACCCCTTCCGGCTAGCTTAAATTTAACAGGAAATATACTTATTAGGTTTTCAAAGTTTGTCCCACACTGGATCTGGTGAAGCAGAGCAGGGCCGACAAAGTAGGGCTTCAAGGTCTGGCTTCAAGGTCTGGCAAAGATCTAGCTTCAAGATCTGGTGAAGCAGCAGGGCTTTAAAAAGCAGATCCGGTGAAGTAGATCCAGCTTCAAGGTCCGACAAAGAAGGGCTTCAAGGTCCAAAACCTAACCTGCTTCATCTGAAGAACTTGCGGAAGCCACAAAATGAAGAACCCTAAAACGAAAAGAAGAACCCTAACCTGCGCTGCCAGCCAGTCGGAATGCATTAAGCCAACTTCTATTCCAGAATATTGGGCTGCGCCACATGGCACCACGAAAATACACGCCACGGAAAAACACGGACCCAAAAGTTCTAGAATGTGGTTGTAAAGGTGCTCTCTCAATTTGTTTTGCCAACTTTGCATGACTGTATCATGGCCGTTGAAGCTAGGTGATTTGGCTGGACGCGTTTGAAGCTATGATCTCACCGGACCAGGGCTTTGTTTTGGGTGTGGCATGAGATCCAGGGATTTACGTCTCAGGAATTATAAAACCCTTTCTAATAATCCGCGGCCCCGGCAGCTAGGTGCCATGCACCGTGTAGACGCAGCCGATGTGAAGGCTTGGGATCCTAGACATGCTCCCAAACCCCGTTATTTCCACGGCGTTGATTCGCGCCCATATGAAAAACTTCGGCCCCTTTGTGCTGATGGATCTGCGCCTGTTTCAGGTATGTCCCTTATTTTTTGCATTTTAACACATTAGCTAGCTGCTTGAAGCAGCTCTTTCATTTCTAGGTATATTTTCCGTTTTAGTTTTTTGCAAATAAAACTAGCATTATAAAGAAAAGATATTAAATTGTTTCTCTTTTACTTCGGTCTTTCTTGATGCAGAACGAGTTCAGGTAGCAGTCAGGGTAAGGCCCCCAACAAAAGAAGAAGAGACCAAGGAGGATGGTGTTCCCTTCATTTTTCTTGATACTGAGAAGCATTCAGTAATCCTTCGCCGCAAGTAATAACACATGCAATACTTATATTTGAAGTTTTGAATGTATGGGGTTGCTAAGTTTAGTATGGCCTATGTGGATATGTAACTCTCATATAAAGATCCAGACACATGCTGCAGATAGTTTGAGCAGTCAGTAAAAGAAGGCAGTGCAGCTAGTGTGTTTTAAACTTATGATCATTCCTTCACAAGACTTCACATAGTTTATGTGATGTTCCAAAGTAGTCTTATCTGAGCTGTACTGATTTGTTCTAAGCAGGGGCACAATCATACTGATCTGCATTAGTGCCAACAAGAGCAACGAGAACTTGACTCAGGCCTTGGGGCATTCCCTAAAGGGTCTTCAAATGAGCAAAATGGGCAGCGCAACTGAAACACAAGCAGTCCTTCAAAAGGAAGGGAAGAACAAAATATCACCTCATGCTTTGCTCCAACAGCTAGAGAAGATCCTCTTTTAATCTTTAGTTTGACTTAAGGTTCTGAATTACATGCATCTTCCCTGCCCTTAAGTGTTGTAGGCTGCCTTTGCACTATAAGGGACTAGTGATCCCTTAGATGTTAATATTTTTCTCCCCTTTGTATCTTGCCTGTTAAACCTCGGCGATATAGCAAATATTCTGTTCTTCTGGCTTTATTTGTATCCTAGGAAGTCCCAAAGGAGCTTGGGTAAAGTAAAACATCTGCATAGACTGCTGCGGTTATTATAATCATGTGAAATTTGCTAATGGTCATATTATGTGGTTCAAAGTGCCATTGTATTTAGTGTAACATTTTGCTGTACCTATATGCACTTAAAGCTGCCCTTGTGCGTAGTGTAACTTTTCGCTTACAGGGGAAGTTTTGTTGATTTTACGGAGTTCAAGTTCGATTCAGTTTTACCTCCTAGTGCCACCCAAGCTGAGGTGTATAAAATTGCAGCAGATTCCGTAATTACGGTAATTGGCCACTGCTAGAGTTTGTTTTGGAAAAGTCTTAATTTAAAGTTTGCAATTTGCTTGAGTTTCTGATGCTAGAAACTTTTCAGGCTGTTTTAAATGGGTATAATGGAACCATTATGGCATATGGACAAACAGGAGCAGGGAAAACATACACACTCTCTGATTTGGTGTTTGATGGGGTTGGTGGATCTTCTATTGAAGGTTTGCACATCCATTTTATGCTCAATTTCTGATCACAGCTCATGTAGTTGAATTCAGCAAAAGGCATCAAGAATGTCCTCAAATTGACCTTTAATTTTGAGGCAGAAACATTTATAAGAACATAGTCAATCCATCTCTATTTTGGGTTGACATGAACTGATTAAAGGAGTCTTGGCACCCGAATAAACAATTTAAAAGGGATAGAATCAACTGCTTTTGTGTTACCAGCGAAATGATGGTCTAGTTTAATGCAGGTATTATTCCAAGGTCTGCAGCAGATATATTTGCCAAATCTGTAGCTGATAAGGAACATGAATATCGTGTTTCTATGTCCTATATACAGATTTATATGGAAATGGTAAGCCTGATTTATCTCTTACAAGTTAGTCCAGCTTGTACGTAGTAAATACAAAAGCTGATGCTGTTGACGACTGTGGATACAGATTCAGGACCTGTTACGCCCTGAGAGCTTTAATTTAAATATCCGTGAAACAGAAAATGGACAGCTCTTTCTGGCTGGCGTTGAAGAGGTTTAGAACTAAACAAATTTCTTGGAGACATTTTTCTTTAGTAATTAAAGTATTGTTATTCTCTTACAGGTTCAAGTGAGATCTGTTGATGAGGTTTTGAAGCTATTGATGCTTGGAGATCGTAATCGCCGAGTTGCATTTACTAAGCTTGTACGTGCTAACACTAGAATCGTTTGGACGTACAAGTACAGCTAGCAGGGGAAACCATGTAATTATGTAACCTGAATTCTTTTATTATTAGATTCAATGTTTTAACATTTTCTTATACATGGGGATGGTAATTTCTTATGGTTTGCATGTAATTAGGAAAATTTTATGAGTTAAGCTAAGACAATTTATGTGGCTTTAGCTGCTTAACACAGAATGCCCATTCTTCCCGAAGCCACACAATTGCAGTGATTACAGTTGAAAAAAAAGCTTTACATCCTCTTGATCATAATAGAACATTGGGAGAACGGAAGCGGCCTTTAAATCATTCAGAAAAGTAAGTCATATTTATGCTACATAATAACCTTATATAATTGAATATTATATTCTTGGAAAATGATATTGGTTGCTTTGCTGCAACTGCTGTCAGAATTCTTATAGGAAAGCTTTTCATTGTTGACCTTGCGGGCTCAGAACGGCTAAAAAAAAGTGGTCAGTTTCTACGTTTCAATCAATAAAAGTATTATGCAATAATATTAACAAATGCAAAGCTTGATGGTAGATAGCAGCTTAACATCGTTAAGCCATGGGCTTATGTTAAGATTTAGACGTTTTTATGCAATCATTCTAGATAAACACAAAAGAAAAGTTTTGCAATTAGCAAGCTCCTGGCATGACCAAACTGTTTATGAAAGCTGCTTCAAGCTGGTAAAAGCCATCTAAAGTATTATGATAAGGAGAACGGGGGAGTAAACACTGGTAGAATCGGGTCTGTGGAACCAGGCGGCAACGGGAACCACCCAGCCGCTTCTTATAGGGCAACGATGCATCAAGTAGAAAGTGAACGCTGCCATAAAAAATGAATCTTTGCAGGTTGTGTGTTCACTTTTATGCGTAAACATCATAGGGTATCTTAAGATCTCCTTGGTTTCCTAGTTGATGCTCCATTTTGCATCCCATTTATATTTGTACACGGATAGTGAGTTGTTTCTTGATGTCTAAGCAAAGCGCCCTGTATATGAAGGGCTATAATATTAGAATGTTGCTCAAGCATCCACATATGCATTTATGAAACATGCAATATTGTTAAGTTATTTGTACTTGTTCTAGGAACTCAAACCGTGGCAAGTCAAGCCATTAACTAACTATTTTTATCACTGATATCCTTCTCATCCTTTGCTTAGGTTCTGAAGGAATTCGTGCATCGGAAGCAATGAGTGTGAATATGTCACTTACTGCCTTAGGTAATAGAATGAGTGCTTGTTCCCTTTAACAGTTGCAAAGCATGCTAATGCAAGAAGTTTCATATGTTTGAATATTGTGTAGGAAAGTGCATTAGTGCAAGGGCAGACCCAGCAGCTGTACATGTTCCTTTCCGGGATTCAAAGCTCACCCGGCTATTGCAAGAATCTCTTGGAGGCAAGTCATGTCCAAATTAGTCTCTATAACTGGCTTTGCAAAGTCAAGCTTGTAACTTTTCTCGTATTCCAAAATTTATTTTTGGGAATCTGCTATGTCTCAAGGTTGTGTTCTGTATTTGATGTATATTTTCTATCCAGTGCAGGTAATGCAAAAACATCACTGATTATAAACATTGCTCCATGTAGCGAATATCTTTCAGAAACTTTATCGTCTCTTCAGTTTGGTGCCAGGGTAAGCACGCTCGATCCTTCACTCCCCTCTCTGGGAGAAGCAAGAAAAATCTTTACACACTAAGGTTGGGGTAAATATGCATATACCCTATTGATCAACTAACGTTGACAGGAACAACAGCCCTGCCTATACTATACACTTAGACTAAGACTGAGCTTCCCTGAAGTGCAAACCTTAAGCCTTAAGTACGGGATCACATCTAAAAATAATTTTAAGTTCCAGTTAGGGGAAGTCGAAGAAATATGAGATTCAGTATCAATAGAACATTACAAACATCTTTTACAAGCTTTTAAGGCTGATAGGAGATCTTAAACTAGATCCACAGTAATGGAATTATTTACAAAGTGTTGTGGCATTTTTTTTTTTTTTTCACGGTAATTAAAGTTATATATTCTCATAGCTACACGAGAGATTGTTTGATGTTTGAGATTTATTGTGACATTCAGGCGATGAAAGTTGCTACAAGAGCCATTGTGAATGTTGAGGAAGAATTTCGTGTGATCACTAGGAGTCTTCAGGAAGCCTTGGAGCTTCAAGATGAACGTCTGCATTCTTTGGAGGTATGTCTTTATCTTTTGAGGTTCTTTGCTTTAATGTTATAAGTCATTTTGATTTGATCTTTTGTTTTTTATCTTTTTTCTGTAGGCTGCAGTTCTTTCTAAAGACGAGCAATTAGAAGCTACAAAGCTCAGCCTAGAGTTGCAATGCAAAGAAATCGAGAAACTTAGAGAGGAACAAAGATATAGGGAAGAACAGGCTCACAGCAATGAGAAATTTTTAGAGCAGCTTAGAATTAAAGACAAAGACTGGCAAAATAGGTATTTCACAAATATTGGGAAGGAGAATGCATCTGCCATGATTTATATTATCTTGGTGGTGTTTCAGGTTGGAATTGATTAAAATTGCTGCCAAAGATCACATGATTGAGAAGGAACATGATCAGATGGAGGTCCGGATTTCCTTAGCTTGGCCATTTCTGCATATGCAAACAAAACTTGGTGTGATTAGAGAAGTGAATTTTTTTTTACTTTCTGATTGCCTAATGCATGTATGTGGACTATTACATCTTTATGGCATCGTGTTTGGACTTGTTATATCTTTATGCATTGACCTGTGTAGAGTATCAAAAAGTTTTACTAGCATTGCTTGATAAAAGAAACTGTTGTTTGATTTGAGATTTTTTCAACATACCTTGGTTTTGGCCATTGTATATTTGTGTTACGACTTCATCCTTTTCTACATTCAGGCGGCAGCTCGTCGAATTCAAAAAGCATATAGGAAGCACTATATTAGTCATATCTTATATGTAAGTTCCTTTAATTATGGTGGTATTTTATAATTTTACTAACAATATGGACTACTGACGTAGGATTTATTATAATAAATCGTTAGCTTCTAGCGTGGTTAATTTTATCTTCTCTTGTGCTTATAAGGTTTTATCTCGATTGTGTGTAGGATAAGAAAAGAGCAGAAGTTGTTGCAGCCTCTCAACTTATGGCAAATTCTGCAACTAGGGTCTTTAGGACATTATCTTTTCTTGATAATTACTTCACAAAGAAGCACACTTCGACGTCTTAGGATTTAGGGGCAGGAACAAGTAGATCATTAAGGACTGGTGGATGAGCAACTGCAGACCAGATTGTTCATAATACATTCGCTTAGGGTTCCCCCTCTATTTTCTGGTGACTTAACAGCTGTCTTATGATGACAAGATAGGTCTTCTCAGCTCTTTTGAAGTTAGACTTGATTCCGCGGACATTCAATTTGGATTTTCTTAGTCCGTTTTGTAATGTCCATATTTGTCAACATTTTGTAAGTAAACGTATTGTGGAATTATTGTTCCTATAGTCAAACCTGTCATGTTCTCTCCGCATGGAAGCACGGCTTAGGAGTGAAGTAAATAATGACACAATCACGAGATTGCTGCTCATTTGTTAACCACCATTACACCAGAAATTAGCCGATCCATCTTGCTTAACCGATGCATCTTGCTTTCAAGTCTTTTAATAAACTTGCAATATTGAGTTTCCTATTGCAGGTGCTTCACGCAGTGGTTGGGACTAAGATTCTTGGGATGGATAGCATGCGAAATCGTATATTTTGCCATGTTTGAGCAGTTATATTTTTATTTTTTGTGTTTTGGAGGTTTTTTTTTTTTCCAATGGTTAAGAGGGAATGAATGTGCATTGCCAATTTTGGAACCAAATTTCTAGGGCATGGATAAGATTTCATGGTGCTTTCTATGTGCAACCCATGTTTGTAGAGCATGGGTGAATTATCGAGAGCAAGGCCGGTGGAGTAGGGCTTCTGGGTGGTTTTCTTCTGTCTAGAATTGTTCGGCTCAGGGCAAAAAGCAGCTCAGCACGATTCCTCTACAGATTCTTCATTTTTGGAGAGGCAGTGGAGTAGGGCTTTTGGGTTAGAATTGTCCGACTTAGGGCAAAAGGCAGCTCGGGCGATTCTTCTATAGATTCTGGATGGAAACTTTGTTTTGAAGATTTGTCTATATTGACATCTGTGCCATGAAATGTTCGTTCATTTCTGCCATAGCTGGCAAGCAGGGGTTGCGACTAAAATAGCCCCGTGCATTTTTCTTTGATCATTGGATGTCGGAACAGAGCAAAGGATGCTACGAAGAGCAAAGACCTCTTCTTGGTTTTAATGTGTGCAGGGATCAATGGAGCTCAAGTATTTCAAGGTTGTTTGCTTTGTTCTATATTTTAGAAATTATGGCACTTGTGTTTCTTGAATATTTCGGGTGATGGTGGGTCCAAATCCCCTATCGAAACCTTCATCATCTGCAAGTTCCTTACAATCATGCGTCCTTTTTACAAGAAAGAACCTTTGGGCCTAAATTAGTGGCGTTGCTGTAGCGGCGCCGCCTGCCAAAAAATCCCCTGTTTTCCTCTGCTATTTTTATGCGGGGTTTGGCTATGGCGCGAGAAGGATCGGTTCTTCTTTGTTGTCTCGATTCTGTGGCGTCGATCCGTTCTTCTACTTCCTGGTGGTGCAAGTTCCCGCTTCCGAAAACCGTAACGTACTCCAAAATTTGGTTATGGAGAAAACAATGCTCCTATTTTTAGTTTGGCATTGTGCGCACCAGCAGAACAAGCCATGTTTGAGGTCTTCAAAGTGAAGCAGCCATCTGAAGATAGAGCTTTTCGCAATGGTTTGTGGTCTTGGCAAAGATCAATTCTGGTCTTGTTTTTCTTCTCGGCAGCTCTAGTGTTTTGCTTGTCGATCTCTCTGGAAAGTGGCAGCACCAGAATAGTTCAACTTACAAAGCAATTTGCAGGATCTGCGTCGGATTTAAGTACTTCCATTTACAAAGGTTCTTTTTCTTATTCTTTTTCTCCTTTCTCATCTTCCGCCCAAAATCCCCAAATCGATTCAGCTTGTTTAAGCAGAACAGGGCACAAATTTTACTCCAAATCTTGGCTGCACACAGATCTGCATTATAAATGCACAAGCAATATTGCGAATTGGACAAAGCTTTTTTTGCAGGGGAATTCTCCACAAGATCAAGACTGCAAGTATTTGATCTACATGGAAGGGGGAAAAGGCTTAGGCAACAGATTAATGTCCCTTGTTTCTGCATTCACATACGCCATAGCCACAAACAGAGTACTTGTTTTAAATTCAAGAAGACACCTAGCTGCTTTACTCTGTTAGCCTTTTCCTGATTCTTCACGGTTGCTGTCTCTTGATTTTCCTTTTGAAGATGTGCATAACAGTCCAACCAGATCCCAAATTTTACTCCAATCAGATCTACCGGATCTTCATATCTGCCGGATCAAAAAGCTGCTCAGATCTTCATTATCTACCGAATTTGAAGCTGGATGAGGGAACTTGCAGGTGAAGAAAGTTTCGTGGGGAAACTTGCACCACCAGGATGTTTCCTGGAAAAAACCAACTGGTGGCGGCGCCGCTCGCGGCTAATGCCGCTCGCCGCCCACGCCACCAGCTGGTTTTTTCTAGGAAACTTCCTGGTGGTGCAAGTTCCCCCTTTCGAAATTTCGAACTAATTTGTTGCATTGGTTGCAAGCCTGGGCGAAGTAGTTCCATGCCTGTTCTATTTTTGGCATTCTATGTTTAGCTTGTAAATTGCTACTTTCTCTATTCTGTTACGAGTTAGCTAGAGTCAACTGGGCAATTGCCTTGCATTTCGCCTCTCTTCCTGCATAGTGAGTCTAACCCAACAAGGGCAGTTAATTTTCTACTGCCCCGACTTATATTGACCTTCTATACCTAGGTGTAAATTACAATTCCCCTGTTAACCAAGAACAATCATGGTTAACGTATACTTTATGATGTGTCATGCACGGTACGTCTGAGCTTCTACGAAGGCAAATCTTAGTAACCAGCCACACAGGGACTGCCATGCAGTACCCCTTAGCCCCATGCATTTGAATTATCCTGTAACATGTTGAAGTTTATATTAAATGCCAACTACAACCTCTTATAGTCTGTAACTTGGCCACTTACAAGTACGTTGTTCATACCATCGGTTCTTGGACCACCATGGGTAGATTCAGAATTACACCTCAGGATTACCTTGCACACAGAATTACGCAATTAACCATTGCGAAAGGTATTGGCTTCTTTGGTCGCCAACCTATAATTATTCTAGTGTTTTCCTTGTACTTTTCCTCGCTATAGAATAAGCCATCGTCGTGCTTGTTGCCCGCTCTGTAAGTCACTATACCAAACCCCGCTTCATATTCCTTAGTGGTATCCGGGGTACCTATTCCAAAGGCCTATTGTAACGTGTGAACTTTGTTTAGGTTAAAGCCTAAACCTAGATAGCTTTCTATAATCCCCCGCTGAGGTAACATTGATGATGTGGTTAAACCGTTGTCCTCCCCAATTGACGGTAGTCAATTCCATCCTAGACCACTAGAACTGCTTCTGCCGTCACATTCTGATGGCATTTAGCCATTCCTAATCAGTCTTTCCTTATATTGTACTTAAATTTTGGGGGCAACGTATTGCAACCATTACTATGGTACTCTATGTGAACCTTCAACCAGAGACCATTTTCAAAGAAGGCTCTTTTGGTAGTATTAGGGGTCCTAACTGTCTCCACTATGGCTTATGTGGGGGCAACAACCATGTAGGCCTCTAACCAGCATATTTATAAATCTTCTGTCTTTATAAAGGCATCTTTCTTTAGCATCGAAACTAAGGCTCGTCTCGATCTATAATTTTTAGCCGATCTGTTGCCATCGATAGTTACATAGTTCTTTAAGTCTTATTGGCCAATTCGAACCTTTTGTCATTTTGACCCTTACTCTTCTCTAAAGAGCACCCCCTAGGAGACCCCGATTTCTTGGATCATAGTACTTAGTTCTTAAGGTGTCAACCAACTTTGAAGTTTATACTTCAAGGTTCTGGGTCCCCCTATAGAATTCACACGGACTTCTCGTCCATGAGATAATTTTACACACCTGGATAGCTTGTCCATGTGACATTTTCCCCCATGCCTAGTATAAGTTGGCAAGTAGAAGAAGGAGCAGGCTTACTTGGCATCCACATGGCAAATTTGTATAGGAGATGTTTGCGCTTCATTGCAAGGACATTAATGTCCCGCATTTTTTGGAAATCATACCGTAGACCAAAATAATGGCTACTTTGTCTGCTTACTATGCACATGCACACATGCATTAACCACTATCAAATTTTGGCGCCAAGATTTCTATTGTTCACTCCAGCATCGATACGTGCATCCTCTTCGCCTTCGCTTTTCATTTGCAATCCATCTTCTCTGGTAGTGTCTATATTTTTGCCCCATTTACAGAACACTCAAGGTCAAGAAGTAGGAGGTTATGTCTCCATAGGTTCATGGGTGAGTTTGCTACCATCAACGAGGGGCGAGCATAGTTAAGCGGCAATGGTGAGGCGATATGCAGAGAAGCAACATATGTTGCATGCCATGTTCTTACTACCCAAAATTTTATTCTGAGGTTTTCCTACTTTTCAGCTTCTCGCATTCATCGTATTGCCCCCTTCCCTTCATTCTTATGGTCCAACGCCTGATCTGTATATCTAGTTGCATCTATCATTGCTCCTAGCACTCCCACATTGCTTCTGCAATTCATCACTTACAAAACAATAAAGGCATGACAATGGAAGGGTATCTATCCATAGGCTCGTGGGTGAGAATGCTATCCTTAACGAGGGATGACCATGGAGTTACATCGCCAAAGTGACATTCATACGCAATGAATAAGTAGAACTATAGACTTCAAAATAAACGATATGAATAGTATTTTGCAAAGAAAAAGGAGAGGGGCATTTGAAGAGGAGGATATTTGCAAAAATGCACTCCTAATAATACGTGGATCACACCACACAAAAATGCATATGCACTTCGTAAATGGGTGTGAGATTTCGCGTCATGGGATCATTGCTTCTTCTTTTTTTCTCTTCTTTATTTATATTCACCCACTGAATCAAGTACTTTTCTTTGGGCTATGTTTATCAGATGTCGATGATTTTATACTAGGGAAAAGCATTACTAGTGTTCTTTGTTGTCTAACAATGGACATAAGGGGCATGCTTTTCCAAGTTATACACTGGCACCTAATTCTAAATTGTAAAGTTGTGGCAGCCGAGCTTGAAAGTCGTCCCATTACATATTTTAAACGAATTGTGAAAGCCTCAAGTTATGAGAATGATGCCCTTGCAATGAAGAAATGTTTGATAAGACATGCAGCCAGGGATGTTGAGAAGATGAGTACAAAATATTTGCTCCATCAGAGGTGTTTACTAATGCCATGACACAGAAGCTCCAAGGACATAATGTGTAAAATGTCGCATTCGTGAGCCTTTGGGTCAGTTAACAAAATCTCACTTATGGGAACATTGTTAGCTTTGATAAAATAACATAAATCCTTATTTGCTAAAGCTTTGGTTGTTGGTAAAGTGTTGGTTTATTGATTAAGTGTTTGTATTTTACTTTTGTGACCCTCTTTTAAAAAATGCTTAGTTTGGAAAACATTATATAACTTAGAATGATACATACATTATATGCAAATGGGAGGATATTGTTGACGGACTTTGTGACATTCCATCTATTATGCCTTGTATAGATACAAGTAATGTATAATGTACGGCAAGTTACGAGACATCACCATATAATATATGGGGTACATTATGTTAACTTAAGTTGTAATAACATTAGCTATGTTAATTCATTATTAATTAAGGGGAAAACCTAACCCTTCATTATTAATTAAGGGGTAAACCTAACCCTAAACCCTAATTCGAATTTAGGGCTTAACCTAACACTAAAAAGGGCTACAATACTAAATTAGTTAATATAATAACTAATCTAGATGACACATGGCCCAAATCGATTGGGTAAGGGATACTTACCAAATATGACCTAATCAAATTGGAGCTTTATCTCAATCTGCCCCAAATCGATTTGGGGGAGCTTGGAGGAGGAGGAGCAGCCATATTCACCAAGAAGATGGAGACCCTTCCAGCTAACGGTTCTAGCGAGGATATCGGTTGGTAGGCTAGATAGCTTGTATTTCTAACTAGGATCTGACTCTTGGTTGTCTAGGGGGATAATTAGTTTTTATGTTTTGAGAAATTGAAGTTATGAATGGATTAATGGTAGTTCTTTGCTACACCTCTTGTGCTTGTGGGATTAAGGGAGGGTAGAGACCTAAAAGAGCCTCTAGAATTGTCGTATATGCTCCTAGTTAGAACCCCGTAAATCTCAATAAATGCGGCCTGTGCATAGAGCCCATCGGGCTGTAGATGTTATCTTGTGATTGAGCACCATACAAGGGACTTAATGGTGAAGTGGAAACGGGATCCAGCTGTGGTTGGCTAACGTTTTGGTGTGCTAGGCTTATAGTCGGTCACTGTGTGTGGGTCGAGTATGGGTCTAACACCCACTGGGTCAAGAATACATCCGAAAGATGGTCCTTGGATCTCGACCTATGGAATTTTGGGGGTTAAGTCGGGTAAGGGTGTGGTTCGCCTGAGGGGTGTCATGCTCTCTAGCCAGTACATGGAACCATTATGCTCCTGGAAGAGACTTGTCTCTTTCTGCCTCATCGGACCGGGGAGATGCAATCTGGAGTAGGTCTCATAGGGTGATTTTATGGGATTTACGTCTCCGAAAGACTACAATCACATTATAGCATGACTCAGTCTATCTGCAAAGTATGCACAGGAGGGGCGGATAGAGTGGACTATCCTAGCCAATGTTCTATGCCAGCCAACACCATTGTCATGATTCTGTCTGTTGATATCTTGAGACTCTGACTGCCAGTTGACCCCATTGAGTCTGAGCCAAGGTAGAGCCTCAGATATGCATATTGTGAGTATATTGTTATGTATGGATATTACTTGGATGGTGGATGAGCCACCCCTTGAGGTGGCATAATATTTATATGTATTGTGGATTGTGCTAACATGTATGTACGCTTCTGCCGTATAGGATGTCCCAATGGAGGAATGGGGCCAATGACACCTACGTGTCCTTCACACGGACACTTGGGCCATGACAAGTGGTCTGGGTTAGACGGAGGGCCGACCCAGTAGTTGTGTTGCTGGGAAGAGGGATTTCCCGTATCTATATGATGGGAGCATCGTATAGGACTGGGGAGCGTCACAATTGTATCAGAGCTATGATCTCGGTAGACCGGATCATAGCATTGGCCATGGCCACTTTGTTGTACCGATTAGGATGTAAATAGGCTATGATAAAATTGTATTTCAAGTGGCTATAACTTCTTGTAGGCAGCTCATATCGAGGAGATTCTGGTGCGAGCAAGTCCGGCATACATGAATTAGCTAGGAACCCCAAGAAGCCCCATCAAAAAGACTTCGAGGAGGCAGGAACCAGAAGGGTGCTCTCCTAGGCCCAATCGAGCTCAAAATTGAATTATGAGACGTATTAGGCCCTGCAGCGCAACCTACGCTCACGCGTATCTCCGCCGTACTAAGAAAAAAAAAGAATTTGAGAAAAAGAAAAAATTATTTCTAGAAAGTTTAACTCCCAGGCCAAATTGAGTTTAGATTTGAATTCTGAGACGTATTAGGCCCTGAGTTTTTTTTCGTATTTCTGTCGTATAAAAAAAAAGAAAAAAGAAAAAAAAAAGTTTCTCTTCTAACTTCTTTTCCATAACTTTTTGAATTCGGACGTCTGCCATAGCCACCGAACTTGGAGTTCACCCGCCATAGCCACCGAACTCGGAGTTCACCCGCCATAGTCACCTACTTCTTGCGTCCAAGCCAAACCTTTTATCGATGCGCCAAACATGCTTTGGTTGAACTTTAGTAGTTCCATTCCTACTTATATCTATCGGCTGTATTTCTTGTGGACATAGAGGACTCCGGCCTGGCAATTATCTTTTGCTAGACCAATTGCGGCAAATATGCAATCCGCAGAATCCTAGTATGCTCCTTTCCCTTCTTGCCGTAAACTAGCAAGCTGGAACTTCCCCTTTTTTTTTTTTTTTTGAAGAACTAATTCTCAATAAATTAAAAGAATAGCAATG
>JAANSK020219864.1:0-14314 GCA_011763485.2 Isoetes engelmannii
GGCCTATACCATCTACCAGTGACGTGGCATACATATTATACGGTATTTATACCGTATAATATTATGGAACGTCACAATAGGTGAATCCCCCAGGCTTGTTTGCAGCTTCGGAGGATGCTATCTCCCACATGGAATGGGAGGAGGTGGACGTTAGCACTACTAAGCGCCAGCATATGCGCGCCCATAAACTTGGCAAGGGCCCTTCTCATTAGGGAGTTACACCGCATTGATACCATGGCAAGGCGCCAAAATGCGGTCATGAATAACAATTAGGTACTGCCTTTTTTTCTTGCTTTATTGTATTTTGTTTCTTGATTCCAGGTGCTTGAAATCTGATGTGCATTGAAAAAACATAAAAATATGAAAAATGCTTTTGGAAATTTGTATGTGGATGGAAAATAAGTGTTTTTGATTAAGAAAAAAATAGACTTGTTTGCTTTCCTGGATTGCATTGCTTGCATGACGAAGATAGTACTGGAAAACTAAGAAAATGAAGGGAAATTTAAGGATTGTTTGCATGTGCATTTGCTTGGGATTCTTTAAAAGTGGGCATGCTATTTGGAGCTGCGCAATGTGCAGGGGGTTCGAATCCTCCAGCCTGTTTGTTGTATTCAATTGCTTTTGTTTGCAGATGGAGTCTCGTGCCATTTGAATCTCGCCTCAGAATTGTGGCAATACAGTCTTCATGCTTGGTAAATCTGTATCAGGCTTCATGCTGTCAAGTTTGTATCAGGCTTAAGACTTTGTGCACAAATTCGTGTGCCCATTTGGGTGGTTTCTGTCCACGCACTTTATAGTGTACTTTAGAGTGCTTTTTTGGCATGTGACAAGGGCTGATACAAGGGGATTGAAGCTTTAATATAGCGGTTTGCTAAGTTGGGGTCAAGGTCTTTTTTGCTTCTTTTGCAATGGTTGTCAACCCTCCCTAAATAATAGAGCCACCTGAGAGACGCCTCACATGTCACTGGCAAAAACTTGCCGGATGTCAAGTCGGTGAGCCGTTGGAGTGTAAACTGCTCTAGCAGTTCCAGGGTGAACGTCTCAGACGTCAAACCAGGCCGCCTTCAATCTGCTGCATGTGAATAGGTAAAAAAATGCATGTGAGGCGTCCCTAAGCGTTTGACCCATCCCACGCTTAGGTGTAGGGTAAGATGGCACCGGAGGGCATATGCTTAGGAAGATTCTAACATTTAACGCTTTGATTGAAGATATATTTCTGGCCCTTCTGATATGAAAATGCACCGAATAGCTCAGGATATGCCACGGATATGCCGTGGTTGTAACAGGTTAGGTTATTTGGAATAAAAATAAACTGCGATCTCGTCGGATTGGATCATTTTTGGTCCAGGCGAAACGACTGAAGATATTGCATTTGAATAGAGGAGACCTCGGCATAAAAGAGCGCAGAGGCATGGTGAGGTCCAACATACTTCCTATATGTTTCTAGATTGGGACAAAATACTAACCTAGCTGAAAGACCAACTGTTGAAAGAATGGGTGGGACAAAATACTAATCCCAAATTGCATTTCTAGCCAATCTGCCCAGTTGGTATTTGGCAATTGACTCCAACTATGTCTGAAATCTTTCGATGCCTAAGATTCCTGATACATCTATTGATACTCATGAATGCTAGACTGTGTAAAATAACATTAACAGGACTGCCAGACAGGTTGCTAATGCTTATTATATTGCATATTAAGTTACTACAAAATCAACTAGTGTCTGCACGGGAGCCATGCTACTGATATTTTTTTCTTGAGAATAGCACTTTGATCGACCAATTGGAAACGAGATTTCTGTCCTTTCTTACCAGTGGGGCTATTAGAGAAGGCAAAAAAGCTTGCTACAACCAGCAAATTAAATTAAGGTTGTGACTTAGAATCTTTATAATGTCAGCAAGCATTAGAAGCTCCCTGGCAAATAAAAAATGAGCTGGATAGGCCACTATTGGCTGAGAGAGGTATTTGAAAATGGAACTTTTGAAGATTTGACTGGCTTCTAGGATTTACGACACACAATATCAAACCGACTTTGAATCTTTTGGATTGCCAACTAATTTTTACTAAGCTTGTCGGTTGTGGAGCCATATTACCAACCTGGATTTTATGAATTGCATTAACCTTTTTGTCTGCAGGCAAATAAGAGAGAGCTACAGAGCTCTTTGGGAATTGTAATCTGCTGTAATGTCCATCACTGATGCATAGTCGAAGGAAGCTTTGGCAATGTGGTCGTGATGCAGCCACCAGAGTGTTGTACTCGAATGCCTCTTTCAGGTAAGCAGAATTTACATGTTAATCTCTTTTACAGTTTTAATTTAGGTTGCCTTTGCCAGTAGGCATCTTGAAGACTTGGGGAGTTGGGAATGGTTAAATGATACAGTTAAGAAAGCAGAAACTCAGTATGAGCGGGAAAATCATGGGTTACCTACAGATCTGGCCTATGTTATGGTCTGTGAGTGCAATAAGCGACAAGATTTAAAGCTTTCAAGGAGAGTACAGTCATTAATAATTCAGAATGGTCTGGATTCTCTTGCTTTCTTGGTTGATCATGTCATTCGTCTATTTGCAACTTGTGGAAGTCTGATTGAAGCAAATCAGACATTCAACAAGGTCTCAGAACCAAGTTTATATACGTGGAATGCACTCATTGAAGGCTGTGCTAAGTTCTTTCAAGGGGATATGGCTATTAGTTTGTACCATAATCTGCAACAAAAGGGTTCAAATCCAGACAAGTTTACATTTTTAAGTATGTTGAAAGTCTGCAGTAGCACAAATGCTTTAGAACTAGGTAGAATGATCAATGGGCAGGTTATAGAGAGCACATCTCAAGATGACATTAGCGTAGGAAATGCACTCATCCATATGTATGCCAGGAACAACATGCTGGAGGAGGCGCGGCATATCCTTGATCAATTACCTGTTCAGGATGTAATATCTTGGACTGGAATGATTTCAGGGTATGCCCAGAATGGCATGGGGCATTTTGCTATAGATTGCTTTGAAGAGATGCAGAACAATTGCATAAAGCCTAACAAAGTCACATTTTTGGGTTTATTGAAGGCATGCAGCAATTTATCTGCCATTGAGCATGCCAGATTCTTCCATGAACAAATACTGGACAATGGCATAGCATCTGAACATATTGTGGCTAATAGTCTCATTGACATGTATGTGAAATGTGGCACTTTCGAGGAGGCACTTGCATTGTTTAATAATCTGCATAATCAAGATGTAGTGTCATGGAGTGAAATGATTGTAGGGTATGCCAATCATGGGAAGGGTGATTCTGCCCTGAAATGCTTTGACAACATGCAGCAAAGAGGCATTAAACCTACCAAAGTCACATTTCTGAATGTCCTCAAAGCATGTAGCATTGGAGGTACCTTAGAGCATGTGAGATATATCCATGACCAGATCTTTGAAAGGGGATTTCATTCTGATAATTTTGTTGGAAACACTCTTATTGATGCTTATGCAAAATGTGGAAGCTTGAAGGACGCCTACAGAGTTTTTAGCAGATTGCTTGATCAAGATGTCGTGTCATGTAATATAATTCTTACAACCTATTCCCAACATGATTTAGGCTATCTTGCTTTACAGTTTTTTAATGATATGCAGCAGAATGGCATAAAGATGAATAAATTTACATTTCCCAGCATCCTTAAGGCATGTGGCAGCATCAATGCCATAGAGCAGGGTAGGCACATTCACGAACAAATTGTTGAGCATGGCCTTAAACCTGATGTCGTGGTTGGGAGTTCGCTTATTGATATGTATGCCAAATGTGGGAGCTTAGAAGAAGCAGAATTAGTCTTCGATACATTGCCCAGTCGAAACACAGTGACATGGAATGCAATGATTGAAAGTTTTGTGCAGCTTGGTGAAAACAGACTTGCAATAAGATGTTTTTCTAAGATGCAGCATGGTCTCATGAAGCCAGACAAATTCACATATTCAAGTATCTTGGTTGCATGTGGTGCTGTAGGTGCTATGCTGCAAGGTAGGCACATCCATGAACAGATCATAAAAGACGCACTAGGATCTGATCTTGTTGTAGGATCTTCTCTTGTTGAAATGTATTCCCAATGTGGATGTTTGGTGGAAGCATGCAGGGTCTTCGACAGTTTGCTAAACCATGATAGTTTAGTGTGGGGTGGAATAATTACGGGATATGCCCAGTTTGGTGAGGCTGAGGTGGCGGTAGACTGTTTTGAAAACATGCAAAAGCATGGTATCCAACCAAATAATAAAGCAGTTACTAGTGTTCTTTGTGCGTTCAATCATTCAGGACTAGTAGATGAAGCTATGTGTTACTTCGAAACCATGAGCAAACATCAGGGAATACAGGCAGATACATATCATATTAGCTGCATGGTCGACCTTCTTGCTCGTTCGGGACACTTTCACAAAGCTAAAGATATGCTCACAGATGCATTTCATGATCATATATATCCATGGATGATTTTACTGAGTGCTTGTGAAAGGCATTGCAATCTGGATTTAGGAAAGCAATGCTTTGATGTTATTATTACATTAGATCCTGTGTATGCCCCGGCCCATGTGATGATGTCTAACATTTATGGAAATGGTAATCAGAAACACTTTGAAATTGAAAGACACAGTGCTACTCTCATAAACAGTGCTAGATAACATGTTTTGAGGATGCCAACAATTTATTCATGGTCAGGCCGACTGACCAATTATAAACAATTAATCTCCTCCTCCCTTTATGTGTTAACTCATTTGAGAAGTGGAAATATATATTCATGCAAGAAAGGCCATTGGACAACTAAAACCACAAATGGACCATTGAGCTATCATATACTGTCGAGCTTCAAGGAAAACATTACATGTCTAATTGAATAAGACTTGAAACTGAAGTCAATACCACATAAAAATTGTTCTAGCTCTTTTGCTTCTCCTATTAAAGCAAATTTTAGGGAATGTCAAGACCAGCCCATGCCAGTGGAACTGCTTTCTCGGTGGTATATATTGTATAAGTATTGCCCAAATATATGTTGTAGGAATATTGGTAACTATCAAGAACTATGTACAATGTGTTTATTTGATGATGACATTCCAGGTCTTGTCTGCTATCAGATAGAAGAATGCAGCATTTGACACCAGATAAAGAAGGTGCAGTGCAGTACATAGTTGGTTTTGTTTATTGAGATCTAAATTTCAAGAACTCAAAGGTCCTTTTCCATGGTTCACTTAACAGCAGCAATACAAAATAACGCACAGGACGCAAGCTCCTCTAGGGTTGTGGATGGCCCTCTCCCAATGGATAAGCTTCGGTATAAATCATCAAATGCCTTAAGGTAGGGGCAAAACTTGTGTTTCTATGTGATTCAAGAAAGATCGTGATATTTGTTCATATGTAGGCAAGTAGTTCTGGTGTCAACTGGAAGCTTCAACCCTCCAACGTATATGCATCTACGCATGTTTGGTATGGAACTGTCGCCTTTTGGTAATGTAACATATCCTTTAATTTGCTCCAATCTGCAAATTCGTTTATACAAAAAGGGTTGTTTCCCCAGAGCTTGCAAAGGATGCTCTACGGTCGTTTAATCAGAATGTAGTAGGAGCATACATGTCTCCTGTAAATGATGCCTATGCTAAAAAGGTCTGTGGCAATCTATGTAGTTTCTCTAAGAAAATATAAGTGTCTAACTCAGTGAACTTACATGTTAGGATTTAGCTCCAGCAGAACACAGAATTCGGCTCTGTGAATTGGCGGCAACTGATTCATCATATATTATGGTGGACCCATGGGAAGTATGTTCTCAATGTGTCTAGGATACTGGAGCAAGTTATGTCTGTTTGGTTTGACTTAGCTTTCACTCTCATGTTGTATTGGAAAGGCTAAACAAGCAGGTTATCAGAGAACAATAACTGTGTTAGCACGAATAAAGGATGCGGTAAATGTCACAGGTGGAGCTCTATGTTTTATGTTGAATTGCTAGTTCTAAAATCCTATCTACAGGGTGTCAAAATATAACTGTTATTTGCAGAAAATGTGGGTGTGATGTTACTTTGTGGAGCCGATCTACTAGAATCTTTCTTCGTGCCTGGTTTGTGGGAGGTTGATCAGGTTAGAGGAGCAGGCTCTTAGAAGTGGCCTCAGTCATTTGCATACTCGGTTATTTATGTAGATTTTTCTCTAATTTGCAGGTCAAGGCAATATGCCAATGTTATGGCATAGTTTGCATCTCGAGAGGAAAAAGGAATATAAAAGAATTTATTTTGCATAATGAGATGCTAAAGGAGTACAAGGTAATTTCTTTGGACAATCTTTTATTGCTAGATTTTGTCATGTAAAAATATGTATAACAAGTGCAGGAAAACATTATTGTTGTGGACGAGCTCGTTCAAAATAACATAAGTTCCACAAAAATAAGGTATCTTGGGCTGTTAATTTCCCATTTTGCTACTAATTTTGATTGTGTCATATTTTTGTGCAGAGACTTTTTCGCGCAAGGATTATCTGCAAAGTATTTGACTCCAGATTCTGTTATTGAATACATTAAACAGCACCATCTGTATAATGTTCTTGATGTTGATTCTTGAAGTGGCATCGCTAATGGGAGTTTCACCAAGGACTTTCCAACCTACATTTTATTGAAATCTTAACCCCTCACGTTGTTGAGATCCTCAATTGCCAGCTATTTGAGTAAAACCGAATTCCAGGGCATAATCAGCAGAATTTAACCGGGTTTCAGGTCAAGTAACATATAAATGCAATCTTGCAAGGTCATGTAACCAGCACAGCAGCCTGAACTCAAGCACGGTCTCTTTTAGTACACCAGTAGATCATTTTCTTCAATTCCAGACTATCCATGTCGCAGTTCCACCTCAAGTCCAATTTGAATGCATTGCTCTTTGCTACTAGACGTGGCACTTTTACCAACGGCAGAGAAAAATAGAAAACGCCAGACAAAAGAAATGGAGATAACCTCATTAACTACAGAGATTTATTGAAGCGGCCTTCTCTGATGTGATATCCTCGGTCCTCACGCTTAAGCATTGGATAAAATTCTTACAAGCATTGATCAAGCTGGTTAGTAGTTTTGGTTCTTAGTACCATTTCTTATGTCGGTTAAGATCTGGGTTTTTGTCAAGCGTGATTGGTTTTGCAGTTGTCTCAAGTGTTATGCATGGGAGGTTGAATTATTGCATTAATCCGTAGAAATTGAATCCTGTAATTGTGGCCCGGTTTTTGCGGAGCGGCGCCGCTTCCTATCCCTGTTCTGCAACCAAAGTTTTTTTTGCTCTTTGTTTTTCTTTTTGTTGCCATCAGAGAATCTATAACGTTATAACGTCATCAGAGATGCTTGGAATCAGAGAAGCTATGGCGCCTCAGAGGCGGAAAGCTCACCCCCCAGGGCGTGGTGGTTTTATGCAAGCGGATTCACAAAAAACGGTGCTACTATCTACTCCCGTTTGCAAACGACCAGCTTCTATAGCGATATACGGCGTATATCGCTCTCGATATATGCCAGAAAAAAAAAAAATTAAGTGGCCGGACGTTGCTGGCCAGGAAAAAAGGGGTGTATATCGAAAAAAGGGGTGTATATGGGAAAAAAGGGGTGTATATCGAAAAAAAAGGGTGTATATCGCTCTCGATATACGTGTTTTTTTTTTTAAGCACGTTTGCACAAACGGGGTTTGGAACATTGGGGTTTGGAACATTAAGTCCCTCTGAGGCTATCCACGTTGCAGCCTCACAATCGTATCCAGTCACAATCGTATCCAGTCACAATCGTCGGATTTATCTACGGTGAGGAAAAATTCCTGGAAATTCCAGCCTGTTCAGTGTAGGATGGGAAGTTATCTAGCCAAGCGCATCGGCCTGGCATGCCTCCAGCTCTTGGCTTTGGCATCGGAAGTGCTTCTGGAATGCCTGTGCAGAGGTTGTGCTCCGTTCCTGTTTACGTTTGCTGAAGTTTGTGAATGGGGATGCTAAGGGATGCTAAGAAATGGCGTCGTGAAACCGACATAGCCAGGATCTCGTTTGTCTACCTTCAGCATTGTCCAGGCATCCTTCCAAAAAGCGGGGTGCGAAAAGTCTTCCATCTTCCTCCGGTTCCAAGAAGCAGGGTGTGGGTACGCTTTCCCAAGCCAGCCTTAGCACCAAAACGTGGCTCCAGCTTGAGCCACGGGCTATGAACAGAGGAGCTATGTTTTTTGGGGAATTCATTTGTGGAGATGGCGTGCCTTGCAATCCAAGGAACCGGGTAGAGGCCAGGCTGCGGGTAGGAAGAAGCGTCCGTTTGTTAGTTTAAATTTCGCCCGGGTGCTTATGGCCATGCCGTCCTCACAACTGTTTGAAATCAGATGTTTGTAATGGAGCTTTGGAATTGAAGGCCTGCAGCTTTTGCCAATCTGGCTTGCAAGATGTTACAATTTGCTTTCTCTGAGTCCCGCAGCTCTTGCCAATTTGGCAGCTTCTTCAAACCAAGAAGGAATGACCCCCCAGGCGTTGTTAGAATTCATGTGCGCAGCTGCAAGGATCGGATCAGAAATCCATTCTAGGTTTTTCCAGGCAAGATCACTCTGTTTTGATGCTGTTTCTATCTTTGAAAGTGTGGAACTAGACTCATTGTTGTGTTTTCTTCCGATAAAGGGATTTTAGGTTCTTGCTTTGCTGGAAGTTTTGGATAACAAGAACCTAGTTATAGATTACCCTCATTGTTTATGCTGAGAAAGACAGAGTTACTAGAGCTACAGAGTAACAGATGTAGGCTTCAAAATCTTATAATGTATTTGGGATCTCAATGATCCCTTTTGTGAAAATTTGTAAACTTTTTTAAGGTGTGCAGTAAGCCCTTTTTCTGTCCTGGATGGCCATATTTATGGCAGTTAAGGATGAGATCGACTGTGCTCCTCATCCAAGCACAGGTTATATTTGAATGACAGGTTGTTCATTTCTTGCACAGTAATATAATGCTAAGTTGTGCACTTTTTAGGTGGAACTCTACGGATGAACAAAGTCAGACAAGTGTTGAAAATGTTGTCAACATAAGCACATATTGCATGAAGGTAATATTCGAGTGTCCCTCTGGCAGACATGAGCACATATCAAGCAGCATGGCAAGAATGCAAGCATCTGGCATACCCTACTTCTACATAGCATAAGTTTTGCAAAACGTAAGCAACACTGTCAATCCAATAAGGTTAAGCCTAACAGGCTGTAATAACTCTTCTAACTCTGCTGCCTCATTCAAGCATCCTGCACGGCTCAAGAGATCCATTATGCAGTTGGAGTGGTTAATACTGGGTAAGATGCCATGACCATCTTGCGTGCATTTAATGTACTCAAATACCTAGCAATCATAGCTCTCCACGAGACATATTGCTGCATAAATTTTGTAGTCTGGTCCATGCATTGTTTGGTCTTATAGAGCTGTGCAGAACCTTCTGAGCGTAGACGTTAATACGTTAGGTTCACAAGTCGCCGCCTTGGTTCTTCAGATGGTTATGGCTTTTGTAGGCATAGGTTTTGTGGCTTTGCATAGATGTTCTGCATGTCTTGTGCTTATTTTGCATGAAGATGCTTCTCCACTTGTTTTGTGCTAGTTATTGATGGAGAAGCTGGTTACACAGATTTAATAGGTCTAGCTTAGTGTTGCTGCATTGCGTTGTACAGATTTGTGGTTGTATGCTTGCAAAATGCAGAGGCATACGATTTAATGAAATCAAATGGCTTTGAGATTCGGAATAGATGGCTTAGGGACTAAGCTCTGATCCTTTCTAATTTCCTGCTACTCTAAGTCGATATAAGTAATAGGTAACCCCTGCTCTTGCATAAGAGGATGTACATAAGATCATAACAGTCTTTTAAACTTACAGATTTTTCCAATGTAGACGTGTTGTTTTCATACAAATATAGATCCACAATATAAATATTGTTAAGTTTTATGTGCCTTCCAGACTGCTAGAGAATGAAGTTTGAATATAGATGGCTAATTTGGCTTCAAGATGGCTTGGAATCGCTAAGATGACACATTCCACACAGCTAGGCAGTCTCTACAATGCACATTGAATACACATAGATTGCAGATCTATGAGTGTCCTTATTTCTAAACACCTAATATATGCATGGTCATTGTGCTGGATTCCTAAATGTTGTGGTAGTTAGGATATGTTTGGAAATGCTATGCAGACCATTGCGTATGTGTATCATTGATCCTAGTGTTGCAATCGTAAAGAAATGGACAGAAATATCAACAGAAGATGAAGCAGTTGCTGCTATCGATGTTGCTAGTCCAAGGCGTACAGCACTTTGTATAGCTGCCAACCTGAAGAAGGCACATGAATGCTTCTGTCCAAACTGATCTCCAAAATGATGCTTCTATAATGCTTCTTTATGACTCTGGTCGCTGCTTGTTGCTCTTCCCATCACTACTAGAGATAAATACACGTAAGATTTTGGCAATATGCTCGTCTTTCTTGAAACAAAGATGTGTTGTTCATCTCTGAGATGAAGTTGTAAGGCATTTTTACTACCATCGCATCAAGTGCTGGATTGAGATCCGAATAGGGGGGTTGCTTTATGGCCTTGGAATTTAAGACTGCAGACCTTGCAAAATCACCCTACATTGTGTTAGTTGTTAAATATATGGTCTACATATTTTGATCCTGAAATCTGATTAGAGGGAGATGAGAGACTCTTACACAGACTCTCGGTTTCTTTTTAACTGGCATGGGCATGGACGGACATTGAAAGACCTTCTTGAAGCACTTCCAAAGGAATGGATATCAGAAGATATGCTCGAAGCCCTTTATAGAAAGGGGATTCAATTAACTCCTGCTGTGTATGTCATGCATAAATGTGTATTCTTTTTCTTATATTATCAATTTTAATAGTACTCTTGCAGGTATGAAACAGGTGACTGGGTAAAGTTGAGAAAAGATGTGTAACTGCTCCAAAATATGGTTGGCAGGGTGCAAAGCATAGAAGCTGCGTGTTGTGCAAGCAATTTCCGATAAGAATGAGCTCATTATTGCATTCTGTACTGGTGGCGTGAAAGTGTTAGGAGAGGAAGTGGTAAAGGTTGTTCCTTTGGATTGAGGTCAATTGGTATGACTAAAATCTGACATGCAGCCCATGTAACCATGAAATAAGGTGCAACTAATTTCCTTATTTCATAATATCATCAAGAAGCTCCAAAAATGGGTGAGACTTTGATCATCTGTTTGTGTTGATTTTAAAGTCTTGCAGCATTGAGCATTGGGCAATACTAAAACGGGTTTCATGTTGTTTGTAGTGCCGGTTGACGTGTAAAATTTGAGAGATTCTCTAGCTATATAAGCTTTCAAGAATGATGAACCATGGTGGTTCTTGAGAGATTGACAGGGTACTTCTATCCCCTTAGACAGTTTCTATAGACTAATTTATGCCGTTTGCAAAATTTTTATGGTAGTATCTTGGACGTTTGTCAAAAAGCTAAAACATGCAATGGTGATGTGCAAATTCACAAACTTTATTCATCATCAGAAAAAGTAGCATCCATTATCCACTAGCCCACTATGGTTGTGCTAAAGTTCACTTTGTTTTAGTATTCGCCCTCTAAGTGCACCTTTTGAAAAGAACACAAATGCTTTATTTATCCTTCCCTACCAAGCATATGTAGAAACTAAAGGACCCCATTACAGCGTGTCATGCAGTTATCAAATGCAACATGCAAAGTTGTGTCTGAAAATCCCGCTTACTGACTTTTCACGTTCCATACCACTAAACCTTTCACTGCAGCAGCTTATTATGCACTGCTCCTTAAAGACAATTCTACACTTAAATAGCATGCTTTATTGTGTAAAGTGCAAGTGTGACACTTTACGTTAACTGCAAGCTCTTTCAGCCATGGGACATTTCATAGAGTTAACTGTATTTTGGAAATTCAATCAATCTTGTATTTTGACAAGCACTTATTTGTTTGTTGATTCTAATGATCTAAGATGTTAGGTATGAAAGTTGAGATGGTGCATGATGCTTCAGTTTAGATGCTGCTGGAGTTTGTGGGCTTCATCTTTATTGCTTTGGAGAAACTACCTCAATTCCATTCTTTATTGATACTTGGAGCCCTGATAGCTTCTATGATAAGATCAAGGCTAATCTCGGCTGCATACCTTATGCTTACTTGCTAATGTTTCTTTTCCGCCCAGCATCTTATTTCAACATTGAGCTTATTCATTGGATTGGAAACCCTTTGTAGGAGCAATCTCCAGTTTGGCATAAGTATCCTTAACATATATAAACGCTGGGAGACATTCAAATAAGATCCAGATTATTTACCTGAGCTTCAATGAACATTCCACAAGCGTGTGCTGACAATGTGATTGCTGACAACTTAAGACATGTAACATGTGATTAAGGCTGAGATGCAAGGACTATTTACATGCTCTGTCTTCGTGATGGGAGTGAATGCACTTCATGTCTTTTAGCATAGGTTTAAGTACTGATCATCTGCAGAATTTATTGCAAAGTAAACTTATTCTAATTTCCAACTTTTCAAGGGATTATTTTTTGGTGAACATGAAATGCATGCACGTTAGTAACTGATGAAGGCCGAATGATCTGCATAATTGAAATTTGCGTCATTGAGAAAATGTGCTTCTTTTGGTTACCTCTAGCCAAAGTAGTGAAAGTCAAATTATATCCTTATCTATTTATTGAAGCAAAACTCATCAAGCTGGCTGGTATCTGAAAAAGTTCTTCAGTAAGGATGATGAATGAAACATGTCAAATGCGTCATGAAAGTTTTGCATTTGGCATTGAAGTTTCTGAAATCCTTGATGCAGGTACCTTATGTTGCATGTCATTTCAGAAACTCAGAAAATGAATAAAGGGAATCCCTAGTCATAGGGCACATGCAAGCAATAATTCTTGGTGGCATCCTGTCATTCCTGATAAAAGAACAAAACACATGCTTAATGGCTAGTGCTGCATTAACATTATGCTATTCCGCTTACCCGTAAACAAGATGTTCATTGTTCCTGTAGGCGGATGCAAATTATGTTACAATGGTGCCACCAGGAATGGTCTGTGACAGGTAATTGCATGGCATTTCACGTCTCAATGATATGGCAATAGCTTCTGGATTGTAACACGTTTTTTTCCAGCTCACTTGATGAAGATGTACCATACATATCCCATGTAGGCTCTGGTTAAGTAAGTGTTTTTTGTTGTTCAATCTAGATTTGGCTAGTACTTGTTTTAGTATGCGATTTTTTTTCTCGAATTTGTGACAGCGGCTTTTGTTATATTCATGTTGGTGTCCTTAGTTATCTTAGTTTTCTTCCGTAGTCGTTTTGTTTAACAAAGCTTCTCAAATCAGGTTGTAAAATGTCTTGATGAAGGAATATTAAGCATGAAGGTTGGTGGAAAATGACGCTCGTATATCCCTGGAAAAAAATGTTTAGCCGTGTTCTTTACATTGTTTGCTTCTATTATTGAGTGTGCATCTGATCTCTGTAGTGAGATTGCATCCTTCTAAGTTAAATTGAGGAAAACATTCAGTAGTAGTTTTTCAGATGTTGCACATGTTGTCAACTTATGCTTATGTGCACTGCTGAATGCTCATGCATATCCCTTGAGCAGATGTTTCTTATTCAACATATGCATAGAATCATAGTCATAATGCATGCAATGTACTATTGTATGATAAATCGATCCCTGGAGCATATCTTCTTATAGTTCCCTGTCTATTCATGAGCTTTTATTGTGGATAAGCGCTCGGGAATGGATACCAAAACAAGAGTGTAAACTTCTTATCTAACCTAACTATTTGATCTTCTAGATAGCCATGTATTTTCTAAACTACAAAGCCTGTGATAACCTACAAGAACTGTAAGAATTTACACCTAATTACCCTTACAAATTTAACTCAAGTTTAAAAACTACCCAAAAAAACATAGCTCCTCAATAGGCGGTTGACAAGAGCATGTGAACCTACGGCAAATGTTAAACACACAAAATAACGTGGATTACATTGAATGACTGATCAAGCTGAAGCTCAAAGACCATTGTATAACATCATTCAATTTTATATTACAAAACACTACAAAGCCACATCAAAACTTACTATGTGGATTGCATCGAATGAATGATCACAAAACAACATTGTATAACCGCATTTAAATTTACGTTATAAAACACTCCAAACCCGAACCAAATCTTGCAATGTGCTATGCAAAGTAATCAAACGTGCTTTTGACTAGTTTTTTTTTTTTTAAGTGTATATTGCTCTCGATATACAATTTTTTTTTTTTTTTTTTTGTTTTTTTTTTTTAATTTGCTGTATATCGAGAGCGA
>JAANSK020219975.1:0-24263 GCA_011763485.2 Isoetes engelmannii
AGAATGTGGCATGCTTGCTAGCTCTTAATGAGCAAGATTTGACCTTGCTAGCTAGCTTGAAGTTAAGCAAAAATGGGACATCCATGCTAGCTTAAGGGTAAGCATGGGAGTCTAGCTAGCTAGCTCAAAATTCTCAAAAGAGCTTGAATTTCTCGAATTAATGAATTCATGCATTATTCATGCAAATACACACACAGTCATATACAACAGATGCAGAATACATTCTTACACTACTTCAAACACACGAGACCTCTTTTTATTTTTCAATCTGTCCTACATCGAGACTACATGAAACCTATACTTCTAAGCTTCAGAAATGTTTAGAAACACACAAGTACACAATCACAAACATCATGAATGTAACTGCAATTGATAAGCAAATGAACACAGCAATGCATGCAGCCATTAGCCCACAGCCATTGTGTAGTCCGAGAACCCCAAAGGATGAAATCATCTCCAAGCTGCCCCGTTGCCTCCTCTGGTGCAGGTAAATACTCCTCATGTCCGTCATCCACAAAATGCTCATCGTCATCTCCTTCACATGGCAACATTCCAGCAGGGATGCCAAACAGAATGCACCTTACATCACTAGGCATGGTTTGCCGTGGATTTTAATGTAATCCTCCAAGCAGCCTTCACCCTCTGCTCCGAAATGAAGGCTGTGTTTGTGGGTAAAATCCACTGGCTGGATAGAATAAACTTACCAAAACGCAGCATACGGCACATAGTGTAAATCAGACTGGCCATAAGATATTTCCTACCATGATAGTTAACGTAATGGCCAGCTCTGTGAAGAAGATTCCTGTTGTCTAAAACAACAAGATTCTTTATGTCACCCGCACCATACATGAGGTACAAATCTTTACGAACCTCAATCTGACGTTCACTTACATTGTGCAAGCAAATTTTATAATGCACTTTCCCCGCATCCTTCAGGCAGTACCCAAGGACACCCTCAAAGCAATGAAGCTTCGAATTTTTGAGGGCCTTGCATACAAGCGTAACACCAGCAGGTTTCTTAGTATCCCAATCAAAGCACTTCTTTATGGCAACATTCACTTGTCTAGGAGTTTTAATAGGAGTTCTGAACACTGCCTGACAATGGAGGTTGTCTAACTCAGACCCCCTCTGCAATGCCACTGCCTAGACACCATCTCTGACTTGCAGAAATCAACAAGACGGCTGAAGAAATACGCTGGAACATCCATTCCAGTGTATCCCAGAGTCACGCTAACATCAAGCAGCCCAATCCCTTCTTCCACATCTTTTCTAGCCTTTCCGGACTAACTGTTGTTCCACGATGAAGCACTTCATCTATGGTGCCTGCGCACGGATTAAAGGCCCGCTGCCCCTTGCCTTTTCTAGCTTGCCTCTTCAACATCCTTCCAACAAACAAACTACCAGAATCCAAAGGCAAATTCAAAACAAAACTGACCACAAGGATAAATGCAGCTCCACTGCACTTAATGAAAACAAAGCAAATAGACCGCTCCTGCAGGTTCGAAACTAGCGCACATGCCTATGAACAGAAAAAATGAAGCTCAATCTTACCCGAAGTCATCCTGCACCGTAGAATTGCCCAAAAGAGACCCGACGAAACAAACCACAGCCACAACAAAGCCAGAATTCCCCGAAACCAGACATTCATAGAGGGCTCTTTCTACCGCATCCATGCCTACAAGATCTCCACAACGGAGGAGACAACACAAGAACACTTGACCGCTTCCACAAAAACCGGCTCCTTCGAACCCTAAATTTCCATTGAACAATGCCCACGACCACTACATCAACAAAATCCCACATGCCACCTCAGCAAACTACGGTTTCATATACAAATACACCCTCATAACCATTACAAACCTTATGGTAACCCATACCCTTTCTTCCTCGTGGGAACCTTACCTAGAGATATGAGACTGAAATTGTAAACGTAAGGGTAAAAATAGTGGCATTTTCACTACTTGATCTAAGCTAATCTTCAACAAAAGTCATGAGATTGATCTAGATGAGATGCCATAAAATGTCCCACCAAAGTACCGATTGCTTGGCTTTGCCAGGCATACGTTATGGTAATCTTGTGGACGTTCACGTGCACTGAATAAGCCCTAAGTCATAACTAAATTAACTCAATTAGGATCATATATGATTTTAGATACCAAACATGGTGGACAATATGCAACAATGCAACAATGTGCAGTATCCAAAGTAGGGGGCCAAAATGGCGATGAATCGTAGACCTTGTGAAACAATATATTTGGGTTGGATCTTCTCAAATGCGAGCTTGCTTATAGATCCTAAAATGTGCATTAGCGAGGCCTTAAAACTAGGAAGTTAGATCATGTGAAGACTATTTATCATGTTGGAGGATGAGTAGAGCAGGTAGTTATACATTATGTAACTCTATTATACGAGGAATGTGCACGTGAGATAATTAGTCGACGAAAGCATCTTGGGATTATTTAGTGATGGGGTTGGAGAATCTTTAAATGAAATTTTTGTGCACATATGCATGTTAATTCTAAACAAACAGAATTTTGGTGCAGTTATCACAGTTGGACTAATTCTTATTAAGGGATAGGTCTATTGTAGTTATTTTACAAGAGAATAGAACCCACTGCAAAATGAGCTCTTGTTATCAGGATGGTATGGCGCTACCTCTTTGCCCCTCTTGGTGATCTGCCAATTTTGAGCTAATTTGAGGAAAGCAGCCTCAGCTGATCTCAAGCTATGTTTTCTAGCTGAGGTTGACACATGAGGCCAAATAACTATTTCATCGATCCCTTAGAAGTGGATTACACAACTTTGTCAACCGTCGAGGCAGTAGAAAAGCGTTTATTACGACATCTAGGAATCAGAATTCATTTACGATAAGGCCTACTGAAACATAATGCTAACTCTTTGAAGTAGAGGAAAAGCACGATCTACCTTTCGCCATCCATTGAATGTTATGTTGAAAGAATTTTAAATCCTTTGGAGGGTACCTTCCAGCATGCACCCGAATGACATGGTGCATGCTCATTTCATTCATCACTCTTCAGATAGGCTTTCAAACACCAAATCTGGCACATGCATGTCATAACTGAAAGTAAAGTGAATTGGGAGTCATAGAAGAATTAAATTGAATGAAATGTGTTCTTATCGTCCATGAAGACCAATAGGCCTATGGGGCCCAAACAAAGATCATATCAGTTGTAATACTATCAGGAATAAAAAACCACCGCCCCAAAGGATATTCGAGGGGAAAACATTAGCAGTAATAAGCATGCTGACAAATTGTATATTGATATTGATTTTAAAGATGATCAGAAAGGATTTTAAGTCCTTGGCAATCTGTTTACTTTGATTTTGAACAAGAAGACCTATTGTAGTTCTTCAAGCAACCGATACAACTTACTGTAGTTCTAGAACAACCGATACGACACGGGGGGGGGGCCTATAGCTATAGCCAAACTTCATTTTTTCTTATATTAAATATATCTATATATCATATGCCCTATTTGCGGTCTCTCCACGTATTATCTTGGAACTTCATAATTCTCCCGTTTTATTTGATGGGATTCCGATGAGTTGGTAATGAATAAAAACTAGGGAAAAACTACAAAACGCCATTATATTTTGACAAATTTCATCACATACCCCTAACTTTCTATAAATTTATGGAATGCCCTTGGTCAATGTATTTTCACAAGCAGAATTAGTATCTCATCAAATGCCCTTTGTATTTTTCGTATTTCATGCAAAGCCCTTTTTGCAACGGATCATTGTGGCTCCAACTATTTTTAAAAGCAACTTGTTTTTCTGGGGATTCCTCCAACAGCGGCGACCAGCATGATTCAATTTTCCATCCATTTCCTCAATTTTCCAGCGATTCCTATCAGATCGATTCAATCTTGTCATCAGCCCCATCGATCTTCACACTTTGATTTTTAATTTGCAATTTTTTTTCTTTTGTTTTTATTTGCCCAGGAGTTTGGAAACAATAATTTAGATTCACAGAGTTTAAGATCAAGTATTTTCACAACTGATTCTGCAAAAATTCTTTGGACTTGATTGAGACGCAAGCAATGATTCTGCAATCACTGATTTTGCAAACGATTTGCAAGCAGTACCAATTCCCAATTGTGAGAAGCAAGCAGCAAATGTGAGAAGATTTTTTATTTCTAAGCTTTGCGATTTTTCCAACGATAAGCAACAAACATCAAATATCTTGCCAACAATTGCAAACTCCCAGAAAAATATGAATTCCAAGCGATTCAAAGCGGAGCAGTCCTATCAATTCTTATTAATTTGAAGCAGACAACGATTGTGAGAAGCTTTCTGATTTTTGTTTGCCAACGATTTACAAACAAACATCAAACATTTTGTCAACGATTTGCATGCTCCTAACAAATATTGATTTGCAAGCGATACAATCCTTATCAATCTGATTTGGAGCAACTTTATTGAACAACGATTGTGAGAAACCCATCAATTCTATTCCGGCAAAGCCACGTAATATGTCTAAAGGGTATTTTGGGAGTATAAAACAAACGTAAGGGCATTTGATGATTTAGCTTAGAACTTGAGGGTATTTTAATAATTTCCAGAAATACAAAATACATTGTATGTTCACCAAGGGCATTCCATAAAATTATAAAAAAATAGGGGTATGTGGTGAAATTAGTCAAAACATAAGGGTATTTTGTAGTTTTTCCCTTTTTTTTTTTAAGAACGTGTGGTGGCAAAGGAAGCACGTGAGGACAGGACTTGCCAGTGCTGCCACCAAGGGGTCATTGAAGACGAGCACCATGCTCTGCAAACATGCTCCTCCTATGAAAAGATTAGGGCACGGTATTGGTGGTATCGAACCAGCCACTGCGTCTCTTTCTGAGCCCCAATGCGGTGGGAACTCTTGGGCCGTATCTTCAGGAGGTCATGAATGAAAGGCATCGGCTCTGCCTTTCTATCTTGTGATGGCATACTCGTGTCCAGTATACCAACAAGTTCATTGCTGCTATAGTTTTTCCCCCGAAAACCTCTTAGGGCAGGGGTTTTTTCACCCGGACTGTAATGCAGTTGTTGTTTCTCTTTGTATAGGTCCCATAGGCTAATTGGCCTCCGTGGACAATAAAAATGTTACTCTACTCTACTCTACTCTACTCTACTCTATTCTATTCTTAAGGAGGTGCAATTTATCTTTTACGGTGTGTTATTTTATAAGGAGGTATGGTTTTTGAAGGGATGTTTTTATTAAGTGTTATTTTTTAAGGTAGTGTTTTTTTTAGGTGTGTTTTTTCATGGTTTTCTAAGAATCCATGTATGACCAAGTTGTCCATATGCCATTGTTGCCACAAGATGACAACATAGAAGAGATGAGAGCGACAATCCAAGGAAGCTTAGAGTCAAGAAGAGGACTGCTAATGCAGAGGGGTAGCATAACAGATTTGAGGAGCCCTCATGAAGCAAGATCCATTGAGTCACATGCTTCATTCACTTGGTCAAACCCAGTCTAGGAAATATATACTTTGTGCCTTGCCAGTATTGTCAAGCATATAATGCAGGACACTGCTACTGGAATGTGGAAGTTTACAAGAGTAGCAAAGATCTTTGTTGTAGGGGCATGGAGGGCTACAATCTCGTAGTTACCTATACTAAAGGGTGAAAGCATGTTAGAGGAGGTACATTCTAGCATAAATCCCTTTGATCATTATGTAAATTTTGTAGACACAAACAAATGATTTGTGTGTTGCAATTCATCCATTCGATTTTACGGCTCTGCACAACAAAGGCAAAGTGAGTCTTCTCTATGAGATTAGTATGCATAACACTAGCAGCTCCTAACATTTGTGCTAATATATATGTTTCTGGAACTAGCCTTGTCATTTCCATTGTTTTTGCTTACGTAAGTAAAGTTTAACTGCTCCATTTTTCCATGGAAGTTCAGAATGAAAGTTTGTTTTGGACATTTCTCTGTTAAGGTCATTTATCAGGTATTGTTCTCTTCAAATTTTGTGAAGAGTATTTGAAAAATAGTACATAGGAGTCACTTCTTAGATCATTCACAAGTTTCTTTTACCATGCAACTGAGGTAGCTAATTCTCTTAAATTAGGCTTCAAGTGCATGTACAATACATGGCGATCTACAACCAGTGGATGAGTGAATTACATTCATTAGATATTGTACCATGTGCTAAAATTGTCTTATGTTTTAGATTTAGAGATGCATTGGATTAATTATTAACAAGATGATGACAAATGTTGAAGATACGACTTTCCTAATGAGGGCTTGAGAGCATGCATAATCTAGGACGGTCTGCAACCAGTGGATGAGTGAACTACAATCATTACTGTACTGTGTGTTTGAAAGGATCAAGATCATATGACCTACAATACTATTTGTTGAAAGCGAGAATCCGCAATTTCATTATTGCTACATTCAGACATTTGTAGATAGTTGAAAGATGTAGAACCCACAACACAAGATCCATGTACGCTCAATTTTGGGCAGGTTTAGAAAACTAGAAATGTCCATTGATACATGGAACTTTACATAAGAAGAAAGACATCTTGCTTTGTAACATCGCAACCAGTCATTGGGCCCAAAACCCTAACCTTATATTCGTGGGGCTAAAAGGGGCTGGAACCCTAAAAGTTTCCCTTTTCGGATTCCATTCTCAAGAGCGCGCATTGCGGCTGTTCCGGACACTTTCCAAATTCCAACCTCTCTCGAGCAGTGGAGCTTGCATTCCGCACCTGCTCCCTCGATTTCGGCATCCCTCAAGCATCTCAGTAGGATGGACGCCTTCAGGGGAACGGGAGCCAGCCAAGGATTCTGTATGTAGATGATCTGATGTACAATGCTAGCTTCCTGACCGGCATAGACGAGTTTGCATCTTTCCTGAGCTTTAAAGGACCTCTAGATCCCAAAATCTCAGCCTCTAATGAAGGAACCTAACATAGTATGTTAGATTAGATAGATTAGATCTATTTCAATATTTCAGTTCATTTGATGTGATGGATGTTATCTCAATTTTGCACCTCTTGTGTATTGGGAAAGGGAGTAGAGACCCAAGCCTTGTAGTAGTATGATGATCCTAGTAGTAGCCTCAGTAGTTCCCAACTAATTGCGGTTGTGTGAATGTATTTGTAAACTACTAGGGTTATTAATTAAAGTTCTTTCCTTAATTACTTAACTACCTTCCAAATTTTTCCTACTTCCTTTGAGACAAATATTGGTCATTTCAGGCCAACCTTGTCAATGCTTGGGCAACCCAACACAACCAAAAATTCGGCATTCAATTGGCAACGTGGGAATCTTTATAGAGAGTAAGCAAACCTTATGGGACTGACAGTGGAGTAGCAAATGAAGTTTACTATATATTAAAAATAAGAATATAAATATTCAGGTTCTTTTTTTTTTTTTTCCTTACAATTGATAGTGATTTGTGCCTAAATAATAGGCAGTTATTGGTTATGCTTGAATTGGCTTCTAAATGAAACTTTACTTTGACTGTATATATTGAGCCTAGAAATATCCTTTTTGCACATAAGAAACACACTCAAATAATACATGTATGGCTTGGTATGGAGAAAGCAATTTAATAAGAATTTGGCAGGTTTGTTTGTCATAGTACTATTAAATATTAATTTGTACAATTATGATGCGTACGGGAATGCAATTTTCAAATCCTGGACTTGTTTGCTACACAGTTATAGACATTTGTCATTGAAAATGCAAGTAGTCACTACATGATTATAGACATTTGTCATTTAGAATGCAACTAGTAAGAGGGATATATAAAACGACAAACGACAAGGTTGAGAGGGCTACAGATAATGAGGAATTTAGATGTCTTGATGTGGTTCGAGACAACAAAATTTCATCACTTTTATAGATTCTTATACAACTTGCATAAATACTATACTTTAACCCAAGTACTTCTAAAGAAACGTGCTATGGGCAAGCCATTGAATATATTGTGTAATTCAGTAAAACTCATTTTCCAAATGTCTAAAGCAAGCACTATATTATATCGATTCTAGAGAAGAAAGTTTTACAAAGAAGTTAGAAACACAAACAAAGAGGAAGGGAAAAAAAAGTATCTCAAATCCCAATGAAGATGTAAAGTCAAGGAATCCTAAGGTTAGGCACGAAAATCTAAAGGTAAAACCGAAAGGTAAAGGGGTACATACATAGCGTAAAATGAAGGGTAAAAAAGGGAGTCTCTATCCAGGCAAAGTGCAGAGGGAGCAGAGAAGAAAATGAAGGGGGCGGCATAAATAAGAAGTGATGAGTGCGCCGCCTTTTCTCATATTTCCTATGTCCCTTTCTTTGGCCCCATTCTTGAGTTTCGTAAACGACACACCAACATTCATTTTTTTTCCCAAGGACATCAATATGACACTTTGTTAACATTGACCCTTCTTCTTGTTTCTCCCAATTTTTTTAAGACCAAAAGAATGGAATATTATATTTTGTTACCAAGAGCATATGCCTGTACCCGTTTTATGTGCTCATTTTTGAGCTGTTTTTTCTTCAGGACTTTGTATTAGTTGTGACTTCAGTACTTTGTATTTAGTTGTGAGCACTGCAGAACGAGTGGGACATATCATTATTAAGTAGTACCCATGCATAACTGTGGACCTTTAGTGCTTTAGGTTGTATAATTGAGATCATACAAGCATTTTTCTAGAATGAAAATGAGTACATAATCAATAGTTTGTGGCAGATGAAGAAGTTGAGATGTGATTGCTCCTGCAGTAATTTAGTTTGAACCTCTTATAGTATCTCTCTTTTAAATATATATATATATAGTAAAATTTGTCAATTGGTCTAATGGTTAGACCATTGGTCATCACCTAGATTCAAAACTCACTTGGCCACTACCGAATGGTTGATATGGCTACACCATGAGCGTGTGTAAACATGTGAATGCATAACCATGTTACCATCTAGAAAGTAATTCTTTTCTTAATAAATAAATAAATAAATAAACAAAACCCAGCAATACCTCCATTTGACATTGCCTAAGTGAATGATCTAGTTGTACTAATTGGTCCAAATGTATCCAATGTTTCTATGTTGTTGATCAGATATAGAATATGCAAAATCTATATAATCCAACTAAGCACATTTCTTATGACCCAATAGTTTTGTGTGTGAGTGAGTTTGCTTCAGAGTTTTGCAAGAGTTGTAAGCTGAAGATATTTGAAAATATAAAGTTTTCATAAGGTAAAGCTTCAATAAGAAGGCAAATATTAAGGAGCAAATTTTCCCTACTAACTTCTTTTTAAAGGCTTTATATCTTATATAAATACATATGAGAAAACCATAGTCCGATAGATGTGTCAACTTGATACTATTATTTCCCATCTGCCTCATCCAAAGGGTTGTCATGTTTTGGTATAACTTCCTTCAGATGCACAAATCTGGATTTCTTAAATCTTTCTATATAAATATGCCTCATTCCTAAAACATTTTCATCTCCTCATTCTACTAAGCTCTAAGTTAGACAAAATGCATCACTTATCACAGAAGTGAGCATCTAGAAAAGGGGCCAAGCAGTCATTCTTGATCACCACCTATTAATCCATGCTTTGATTATCACGTCACTTTTCTAACGTAGTACTTGTATTTGGGTGGTTGTTCTTGCATTCATTTGCACAGGAGAACATTGCCTCGAATTGAGACATGCAGATGCCAAGGAACATGATTTGCTGCCAAATGAGAGTGGTCAAAGATGAGTAGCACACTCTTCAGAACTGCCCAACGTACACCAATTCGGGCACGATATGATAGGTTGGAAACACCAAACCAACTGATGCATGTAATGATGAACATGCGCCCAATAGGGACACTGCCATTGTTCAGGAGGTTGTAGACATGTTGGCTCAATTGTGCCCTTGAACATTATATTTATATGTACAAACTGTATAGTTCATCAACAAGCTTGCTACTAAGGTTTTTCCCTCAAAAACCCTTCAGGGCGGGTTTTTTTTTTTTAATCCTGGACACACTTTGTTCGCTTATTTTGGGTCCCATAGGCCATCTAGTCTCTGTGGGTGATAAAAGATGATTTAGTTCAATTTAGTTCTTTTCACTGATTTAGTTCAATTTAGTTCGTTTCGCTTCTTAACTTTTGTTTTTGTTCTACGTACTAACCCATGGCCATCATATTCCAATGAAATAATAATTTTACAAAAGCACATACAAGCATCCGTATCATTTACACCTTGATGATGAAGATGTTTTGTTTTTCTTTTCATAGACACTATAAAAGTGCTCGGATGGATACTCTAAGAGACATTTAAGGCGATGGCAGGCATACCTACCAGGTCACTAGAGATAGGTGTTAAGGCTAGAATAGCAAATGAATATGGGACATCTTTGGTGTTTGTGCTTTTGCCAATGTGATTTGAGTTTAGATAAGTTCAAGAGAGGAATTAACAAATGTTCCAACATTCTTTAGCACCTTCTAGATCTGCCTAGGTTGCATTCTTTCGGTTCTGTCCAATCTTCTATAAGCAATATGTCATAGCATAACAGGAATCTATCTAGACTCAAGGCCTGAAATCCATTCAACATGTAAGGTTTCAATCTAAGGATATCAGCAGTAATACTGGTAGACAAAGGCCACATTTGCTCATTAGTGAAGATCTCGGTTGAAATGGCATATAGGGATAGATCTTCAAAATCTGGTTTACAATTCATCCTCATCGTGAGAGCGATCAACATTTCTATAGGCAACAAATGGGTCATTAGACAATATCATATCATCACATAAAAAACATTTTTGACTCCTATGAATTTGCCAAGTTTTTTCCAATCTTTATCAGCCTTATCCTGTGCTTTCCTGCTAACACCGGGTCCGTGCTAACACCGGGAGGAGACACGTCTTTCGTGCTAACACTGGGTTCTCCATTCCTCACGAAAATTGCCTTGTTTCTCTCCTTGCATCTTGCAGCTAGCCATGAGATGGCCATTCTCATAGGCATCTTGTCGTCTTTATGGCGCAACTTAGTGGTTTCTTGTCATGAATCATGTCTTTTCTGCATGCCTGAAATCCTCAGATAATGTCCATACTGCATTTCAGAGCAGTAGCCTCCAATGATTTATAGGATGGCAGTGGACAACCATAACCCTTTGTGTTGCGATCCTTTTCCCCCACTTTGGACTTACGCAAACTTGCCATCATCATAGAGGGGTCATAATTCATCCGATGCATGACGTATTGCAAGAACTGGTGCCTGAAGATGTCTTCAACTAGGCACACCATCTATTGTGTTGTGTATCTGGCATTTCTGTGAAATCCCTGGGCTCATGTAAAATTGCATTTCTCTGTAGATTGGGTGTTAATACTTGCTCACATAAGACCATTTCTTATTGCCCTTCTTATTACAATTAGTATCGATCATTTCACAACAATTTAGAAATAATGCTCATGGTTCCTTCGTCTCACAATTCGGGAAGCCTAAGCATCTGGTTCCGTTGCTTTGGCAGGGGGTTGGAATCCCTGGGGCAAACGTTTCTACTTTTGTTGTTCCTGTTTTGTGAAAGGGTTTAAATGCGTATGTTTATGGCCTCTTTGGTCTCACAGGGAGGCATTTTGTGGATGTGAATGTGTTGGTGTATAGTCACTTTTCTTCCACAGGGATGGTGCTGCTGCAGGTCATTTATTTCGTGCTGCCTCACCTGCTTGGCTACAAAGTTTCTACAGCAGACTTAGCGTTATTATTTCGGACTGCCTTATTTGCTTGGCTGCAAAGTTTTTGTAGCAACCATAGTCTTATCTACTTCATAGCTATAGCAAAGCTTACGTTGAAATTTATTGATTAGCTTATGTGATGTATTGGAATTGAGTTTAAGTGTTTATTTGGTATAACGACAGCCAATTTCATGGTTGTCTATTGACTGACATTGTTGACTTGCAACATATGGTTGGAGAATCATAGGGTGACATGGAAATGGAGATTTGACCCCATCTTGTTCTTGATGGAAAGGCCATGTTTCCTCCATTGAGAATATTGGTTGAGCAACAGTTGAGATGTAGCTGCATTTTTCAAGGGAAGCAATACTAGAGCACCTGATATTTGCCTGAAGCTCGGCAAGTTGACTTATTCTTAGGTGGTCTATCCAGTGTTGATCTCAAAAAGCAAACAATTGGATTGAAGCTCGAGGATTTTGAGAGAGCGGCGTTGGCTCGTCAGCATGGGGAAGAGAATGAGTCCTTTATGAGGACACCTCAAAAGTTCTCAAAAAGGAAATCCAAGTTATCTACAAAAAAGAAACCTGAACAGTTTAAACCTAAGTCTGCCTATGGAGAGTCGAAAAAATGTAAGGTGGACTCTGCAACTAGTGGTTCCAGGAAGGGAATTACCTGCTATAGTTGTGCAGGCCCTAGGCACACCAGTCGTGAATGGTCTCAGCCACATAACAAGAAGATTGATAACAAGAAAGCAAACATGACTAAAAACAAATAGTGGAGTTGGATAAATTCCCTACCCCTGAAAGAGTATTGAATTCCCGAATAGAATGGATCCACTAGAGAGACCAAATGGAGTTCCTGGTGAAATGGAAACACAGACCTATCTCAGAGGTGAAGTAGGAGATTCGTCGTTTCATGACTCAATATCCGGATGTGATGGCTCAATGGTCTAGAGCTGATTCTTGAGAATAAAAATCCCAGGGAGCCAATGGAGACCAATTCTGTAAAGATTAACATGCTTGTTAGAAGTATGGGTAAGCTAATATTTCTTTGACATGGAGTTCTCATTGAAATAATGTTGTTCGTATTGTCTCTAGTGCTCTAGTTGTTACGTAGCACCATGAAATAATTGCACTAGGGGTGTAGCCTAAAGAGTTGGGGCTTTAGGATATTTTAAGGTGGTCTAATGGGGTAATTTTGGTTCGTAACAAAGTCTCTAGAAATAAAAAAGATTGGCTGGTTTCACAAATTGTTGACTATCATCTATCCTTTGCAAGAGTGGGGCCTTTTTATTCTTTTTCAAGAATTGGGTCACAAAGCCATTTTCAATAAGAAGAAGAGAATATCTTTAAAGGACGATAAGTTTGTTATCAAAGTCTTTAGGGTATCCCTTTAAGAAACGTTTAGTCTTGGATAATACCAATTGATAGATAAAGACCACTTACCTTGAAGAATATGAAGAACTTATTCCGAGGCATGCTAGAAATTTGTATAAATAAAATAAAGATGCATTGTAGAGTAGGAAAACCACATTCAGAACTTAATAGGGGTCCTTTGGTTTTAATGCAGCTCTTGGTACATAAGATGCAGCTTTGGTGCCTAATGGATGACAGTATTGTGATGTTAATGCAACAATAGAGCAGTCATTCGAATGAAGTGCATCAGTTAGTACATCTTTGAAAATCTTGGCACATTAAGAATTGGAAAATAACTGGCTATCCACAAAGAGAGAGCTAGAAAGTGAAGACTATCTTGACATAGAAATGTTTCCACTTAAGTTAAAAGATACAAGATACACAGATCCAGAGTAGTGGATGGAACGACATCATTTGAAATAGCGTTTTCGCGTACACGAAACCAGAAAAAAGGTTCGCGTACACGAAAACACTGTTTCGCATATGCAAAAATTGTTTCGCACACGCATAACTGTGTATTCCGCGGATGCAAAAAGATCAAATTTTCGCGTACGCGAAAACACTGTCTCGCGAACCCGAAACTGAGTTTTCGCGTACACGGAGGTAAAAAAAATATTTTTTTTTTTAATTTTTTGCGTACGCGAAATACCTGTTTCATGTATGTGAAACTATTCCGCATATGCAAAACTGTGTAATTTGCATACGCGAAATTATAAAAAAAAAAAAAAAGATTTTTTTTTTGAATTTTCGCAACATAAAAACTCAATTCCACGTACGCGAAACAGTGTTTTCGCGTACGCGAAGATTTTTCGATGCTGGAAGTTTTTTTTTTTTTTTTTTTTTTGCCATATTTTTGACATATTATACTTTAAATAAGTTCCGTATCATATGAAAGATACGTATCATGTAAAAAACATATGTAGTATTGAACCTATCCCTGGTGCAGGGGTGATAAGAAAACCCATTTATATGAGGTTTTGAAAGGCAAATACGACCCCTTCCATACAAAATGCACCCCAAGTAGTCTTCTACAAGTAGAAGAAGAATTATGTGCAGGGATACCGAGTAGTATGAGTATGGAAATTCAGGTCCAATGGGGGTCCAATAAAGCCGAGGTCTCATACCTTGGCAGCAAACACCATATTTATAATGTATTTGAATGAGAATGCTGAGACTTTGCCACATAGATCGAAGAAGACCACTCAAGGGACAAGGGAAAATATATTGAAGCTGCCCTCCGTGCTGACCAAGAAGGATATATACATCAAGAAGTTGACATTGCCATGGAGGAGTTAACTGGTAAGCATGTGTCACCTTCGTCTTTCTTGCATATCTAGAGGGACAATCACTCAGAGGTTGCCATAGCCAAACACATAGCTTAGATATAGTTATCAAAGAGAAGCTGGATAAGATATGGGACCGATTAGAAAGAAGACAGTTCGCGTGAGAAAGGAAGGCTCATATGTTTGCACAGTTGTCTTGCAGAAGCCCCTATTGGTCTTGGTGTGCGCTATCTCATTGGGCGCCGAACCAAGCTCTTACAACCATTCATGATAAGATAGACCAGAATAAGATCATGGTGCCTAGGCTTGAGAAGTTAGCCAAGTCGGTGTGAAGGGAAGCGTCTAAAGGTCAGCATCACTGGAGCTCTAATGCATGGACATGGTACAGGAGCACTAAGTCATTTTTCGGTTGAGCTTTGGCAAGATGACTGTAACTTTCACGTTGAGTCTCTCAATTATGTGTTGACGACACTAGAAGATTCATCTGCAGATAAGTAGGGTCATCTGCGCAATACAACTAGACCCTTGTAGGGATTCTACAATTCTTGAATCTAATGCCTTGAAGACCAAGGTAACCAGAAAGTGGGGCAAACCATATGATGTGCCCCTTAACAAGATCGCACGACCAAAGAAGATACCGAGAAGGCTCTACCGCCAGCTTGATAATTGCTCCGGCTAGAACAAGGACAAATATGTGTTCTCATACATGGCAGCGCGTGTTTGATGAGGTGCAATTGGGTTCATGATGGTTCGCCATACACATGATGATATAGATGCTCTATTTGGCAATTACTCTACTCTCTTGAAAAGATCGGATGCCCTCACCATTCTAGGGCTAATGCAGTTGTTTCGGGAATGTAACATGAAGGCTCCAATGCCTTACCTTGTGCACACGGTTTCTGATTGAAAAGGCTTCGTGAAAAACTACATTCCTGACAAGAAGGAACGTTTTATTGGCCATCTAGAACCGCTTCTCTTCAAGTTCTGCTAGATGGATGGGTGGCCTCTAATGTTTTAAAAGATGAAAGTTGGGCATTGTAAGTGGCTGCTGGAGAAGGGGATCAAAATATGGAAGGCAGTTGCAGATGGTGCACCCATGATTCCTTCAGGCGTACCAAAGATTGTACCCCCCATTGAAGGCTCTGAAGGACATTGGCGCTTTGAGAAGCTCCATAACAAAGTACATCATGCATTAGTTAGCTATCTCAAAAGGTGGAGAGCACTTGTGGTCTAATACATACATGAATGAGGTTATCGACTACTGGCAGGGCCTACTAAAAATGCTTGGACAGATGGATGCTTTTGCATCTGACATGCATGATTTCAAACCTGAGCCGGTGATCCCGCAAGAGTGTAACCTTTGGCCAGCGTATGTAGGCCCGTCCAATCAGAAGTCTAAACATGCCATTGAGACCTTCAATCCAACTCAAGATATTAGGAAGGGCACGTTCTTTGCTTGAGAGGCCCCCTGATAGCTGTCCTACATGGTTAGCTTACGCAGAAGCAGACCCTATAGAAGACTCAAACTTGCCTCACTACAAAGAAAGGTGTTTGTCTCTTAGTGGGAGCATGTTAATAGAAAGATTGTACCTTATCCCAAACACTATGTTAATTGTTAGGAGAAGAGGTGGAGGCCTAATCCAAATGATCCGCCTCGATATATACACATATAAAATGCGTTGATTATGGATGCACAGTTGAAGGGATGCCTTCAACCATGGTGATCTCAAGCCATGTGGGTTCTCAATTAAGAGAACTTGTTGCTAAGGAGGGTAAGGATGACGATAATGATGAATAATAAACTTTACCTCCGGCTTGTGTGAAGTGTGTCTTGTTTGTTAGCTTAGAATGAGTAAGATGTGACTGCTTGCAAGCTTAAAATGAGTATGATGTGTCTTGCTTGCTAGATTAGAATGAGTTTAGAGTGACTAGCTTGCTAAGCTTAGAATGAGTATGATGCGTCTTGCTTGTTAGCTTAGAACGAGTGAAATCTGACTACTTGCTAGTATAAAATGAGTATGATGCATCTCGCTTGCTAGATGGTAGAATGAGTTAAATATGACTAGCTTGCTAGCTTAGAATGAATACAACGCATGTTGTTTGCTAGCTTGGAATGAGTAAATTGTGACAAGCTTGCTAGCGTAACATCAGTACAACGCACCTTGCTTGCTAGCTTGGTATGAGTAAATGTGAATAGCTTACTAGCTGAAGATGAATAAAGTGTGTCATGCTTGCTAGCTTCAAATGAGTAAAATTTGATTTTGCTTGCTAACTTGAAGTTACTCAAATGGGTCATGCTCGCTAGCTCAAAATTCTCAAAATAGCTCGAATTTGTCAACTTAATAGAATGGTCCTTGCTAGGGCTGTAACTTAAAGAGTTGATAACTTTAGTATATTTTATTTAAGGTCTAATGGAGTTAGACAATAAAAAATTTGATTCATAACAGTGATATCAGCGCCCGAGTTGCGTCTTGGACCTTGAGTAGCTGAGATGAAACATGTCGAGACTCTGTTGGCACATACACTGTAGCAAGGCAGTCAATTCATATGGATGAGGAACCTGATGTACAAGGGCTAGCAACTCGTGTATAGGAATCCCAGAAGAACATGGAGTCCACGTAGACCAAAGGGGATAAGGACTTGCTAGGTGTGCAGCAGAGCCTCAAGGCGGTATTGGACACACCGGCTGCTATGATAACTATATTGGAGAGTCTTGCCAGCAGGGATGGCCATGGACAGTCTGCAGAGAAGCGCAAATCCCCGACAGTAGTGATGGACCCAGATGTACCTAGTACTAGTATTGTTGTGGAAGAGCAGTCACTGAAGAGTACTGGATTGAGCAAGGGGGATGCAGTCCCGAATGCACGAAGATCCCGAATTGGGATGGTAAAGGCATTGATGAGGCAGGGACGGCTTGGGTTGGCGAGCCATAGACCTTCTTTGATGCTACCAATAAAGAGGACACGACACAATTTTTTAACGCGCAGATGCAATTGAAATCGGACACCTATAGATGATGGAGGTGAATACCTAATCTAAATTTAGGAATTACTTTAGTGGCAAATATGCACATCAACATGATGCTCCTGATGTGCTTGAGAAAGCTGCGGCGCTGTAAAGAAATAGGGCTCTCTAAGTGTTTACTCTAATAAGGTACGGGATTATATCTACTGGGTTGCAGATTTGTCTGAAGCCCGGCAACTTGACTTATTCTTAGGTGGTCTATCCAGTGTTGCTCTAAAAAAGCAAACAATTGGCTTGAAGCTCGAGGGTTTTGAGAGAACGGTGTTGGCTGGTCAGCTTGGGGAAGAGAATGAGTCCTTTAAGAGACACCTCGAAAGTTCTCAAAAAGGAAATCCAAGTTATTTACAAAAAAGAAACATGAACAATTTAAACCTAAGTCTGCCTATGGAGAGTCCAAGAAATGTAAGGTGGACTCTAAACCAGTGGTTCCAGAAAGGGAATTACTTGCTATAGTTGTGCAGGCCCTAGGCACACCAGTCGTGAATGCTCTCAGCCACATAACAATAAGGTTGATAACAAGAAAGCAAACATGACTAAAAACACATGGTGGAGCTGGATAAAATCCCTACCCCTGAAAAAATATTGAATTCCAGGATAGTATGGATCCGCTAAAGAGACCAAATGGAATTCCTAGTGAAATGGAAACATAGACCTATCTCAGAGGCGCGGTAGGAGATTCGTCGTTTCATGACTCAATATCCGGGTGTGATGACTCAATGGTCTAGAGCTGATTCTTGAGAACAAAAAGCCTAGGGAGCCAATGGAGACCAATTTAGTAAAGATTAACATGCTTGTTAGAAGTATGGGGTAAGCTGATATTTATTTGACATGGAGTTCCCATTGAAATAATGTTGTTCGTATTGTCTCTAGTGCTCTAGTTGTTACGGAGCACCATGAAATAATTGCACTAGGGGCGCAACCTAAAGAGTTGGGCTTTAGGATATTTTAAGGTGGTCTAATGGGGTAATTTTGCTTCGTAACAAAGTCTCTAGAAATAAAAGAGACGGCTGATTTCACAAATTGTTGACTCTATCATCTATCCTTTGCAAGAGTGGGGCCTTTTTTATTCTTTTACAAGAATTGAGTTGCAAAGCCATTTTCAATAAGAAGAGGAGAATATCTTAAAAGGACGATAAGTTTGTTATCAAAGTCTTTAGGGTATCCCATAAAAAACGTTTACTCTAGGATAATACCAATTGATAGATAAAGACCACTTACCTTGAAGAATATGAAGAACTTATTTTGAGGCATGCCAGGAAATTCGTAAAAATAAAATAAAGATGCATTGTATCGTACGAAAATCACAATTAGAGCCCCATATTGTCCTTTGGTTATAATGCATCTCTTGGTACATAAGATGCAGCTTTGGTGCCTAATGGATGACAGTATTGTGATGCTAATGCAACAACAGAGCAGTCGTTCGAATGAAGTGCATCAGTTAGTACATCTTTGAAAATCTTGGCACATTAAGAACTAGAAAATAACTGGCTAGTATCTACAAAGAGAGCTAGAAAGTGAAGAGTATCTTGACAATGTTTCCACTTACAGGATACAAGATACACAGATACAGAGGAGTGGATGGAACCACAACATTTGAAACATGATAGTAACTGTGAATTGGAGATGGGAGATGTAATGTTAAGTTCCTTTCATGTCATAAGAAATTGGCCAATGATATCAAGGCAAGGAAAATAGGTGCCAGGTGAAGTCGACATGGCGAGCGATGAAGACGACGTGGCGAGCGACGTGGCGAAGAGTGATGATAAGTGAACAAAGAAATGATGAATAGGAAAGGAGTGTACTAGGGGAGCCTTTGATGGGGAGATTTGTTGCATGTGTAAGTGCACTTTCATCAACACTGGAGATGGCAGTCTGTCAACCTTCACTCTTTGCAGGCTGCAATAAGAATGGCAAAGAAGTGCAAGCCACAGCTGGATAATCAGGGCTCTCATATCATCCCTTGTCTTCTTCATTGCTTTCAAGCCCACATTGCTGAGATTCCATTCCGACCAGCCTCTCTATTTCCCTTTGTTTTTACATGCCCCTTTCTTTCTTAATTAACCACATTTCCTTAAGGTTTAACCTTCCTGATCTTGCTTTGCCTTACTGCAGTGCAGTGCAGTGTACTTCTCATATCAAGTGCTTTGATCAGGCCTGAATATGATGTTTGTCACTTGCTTTCGTTTCATTGTCCCTTTCTTATATTTGGCTATTCATTAAGATTTTGCTAGAATTTGTCTCTCGGATCCGACCTATCTCTGGCTTCCAAATGGAGCCTATATTCAAAGCAAGATGCTTTCTGTGGATATGGATGCATAATAATAATAATAATTCATCCAGAGTTCTTACAGAACCCTAAGTAGGGTTTAGGAGTCGAAAAAGTTTTGTTATGATTTTGATTACAGAGGCTTGCAACGGATTTTCAGACACTTGTTTGCAGAATCTGGAATCATTTTAGTCTGCGTCTTGACTTGAATGTGTTGCAACAGTTCTAAATGATGCTGCAGAATGGCCTGCAAATTGAATTTCGACAGATCCGTTAGAAAAAACAAATGTTGGCTTCCCGTTCCTGCGCTGGATGTAGACCTGCAAAGAAAAAAGAGAGGCACAACTAACTGCTAGTTGCTCCACGTGCAGGCGTTCACAAATTGTTTCTACAAATCCTGCTTAATGTTAAACACACATCAAAAACTCTGTCTAAAAGCGAAGCTTCCTGTAACAGAAATTCGCTCAAAGCTGACAGGCTAAAGCGAGCCACACATTCAAAGCTTGGCCAAGAAAAGACTCCGACGCTTGATTCTCCAGATTATGTTGCTTTCGCCGCCGCAGCATATCTGAGAGTATTCTTGAGTTGCCGTCTCCTGCTCTTGCTGATTTTGAGCTCATTTAATGCTGATCTGAGTTGGGTTTTATTGATTTGATTTGGGTTTTTCATTTCTAGTCGATCAGATGCCGGCCTTTAAAGATTTCTGCAGTCGGGCCGATTCTGAGGAGTTGCTGCTGCGCACAAGTCTTAGATGCTCATTCGTAGGGATTTATAAGCTGAAAACGTACTCAGAAGGTTAAGCATGACCTCATCAGCTCAATCTTCGAGATGACGTATATAATCTTTCACAAATAAGTTCTTGTGTAAGAAGCTCAGCTATGGCGGATCCCAAAAAACGGTGGAATTGATCAAAGTATGATTCCGGGGGTACACTGCGACTACGGCAAGGCAAATTAATGGCGAATAACAAATTAGCTAAACGAGGGCAGGGAGATGCAATGCATGGGTACAGGGGGATGTACTTGGAGAAGAAAAATCAGAGGTAAGCATAAACAGCTGTATTGTTTGATTGAGTGGATCTGGCAGGGAAAGAGGCATTGCAACGGGAAAAAAAATCAGGAGGGCATGTAGAGGGGGGACACAATGGGAACGCCGCTGTTGGATATCGAGGAGAATTAGACAAGCCATTGAAGGGGGACTATGGAATTAGAAGGGAGAAAGAATTTTCGCGCATGGACAGGGACAGGCAGACAATGCAGCAGGGCCGCGGCAAGGACCAAGATGAGAGAAAAGGCAGGGAGGAAGAATCGGGGCTTGAATTCGGCCGGAGAAGGGAGGGTGTAATTTGCAGTGAAATAGGCCAGAATCAGAATCAGAATCAGCAGGAAAGCTTTGAAGCAAGGAGGATTAGAGCAAGGGTTAACGTTGAAGGGTGTTCTGAGGCGGTGTTAGATCAGGCTAAGATTATAGCCAGAACAACGCGACCGTCTGGTGGGAAGGATCGGCACAGCAAGGTAAACACTGCAAAGGGTCCGCGGGATCGGAGAGTGAGGCTGTCTGTTGCAACGGCGATTCAATTTTACGATGTGCAGGATCGGCTGGGGTATGATCAGCCGAGCAAAGCGGTGGAGTGGCTGATTAAGAAGGCGAAGCATGCGATAGACGAGCTTCCGCCTGCGCCTCCGATTCAATACGGGAAGCCTGTAACTACGGGAGCTGCGTTTTGTGGTGCAGCAAGTTCGGGGCCGGTAGCCGGGGGAGCAGTTGGAAGCGGAAGCTCCGGTTATGGTTATTCGGAGGTTCTGTTCGGTGGGTCGGGTTCGGTTTCTGCGTTTGGAAGCATGTTTAAGGAGGAAGACGCAGAGGCGGATGCGGAGGAGGAGGAATTAGGTCAGGCGGTTGGATCGTGGAGGCAAGAGGAGCGGAGTATTTCGGAAGGCTCAAAAGGAAGCGAAGGTTTGGGTTCTCCGTGTGGGAGAATTGAATCCAGAGCAAAGGCGAGGGAACGAGCCAGGGAAAGAACGAAGGAGAAATCATGCGGCGGAAGCCCCCCCAGGTCTGGTACTACTAGTAATTTTGCTGCGCAACAGGAAAATACATTCTCCTTCACAAATCTTCTGCAGAGCCCGCTGAATCAAAACGCTTTGTATGCTCCAGCTCCTCCGCCACAGCAGAGTCTGCACTCTCCGCAGACCTATTCCTTCCAGCAGCACAACCAGAACCAGAACCGGCAGATTCATCTCCAATCTTTATTCCAACACACCGGCCCCCTCCCAATCCAGCACATCCCTCTCGATCGGAAACCTAATTACCCCCCTCCGCCTTCCTTCCTCCACCCAGAACCGACCCCCAGAAACCCCCTCCACTCCCGCTCTCCCCCGCCTTCTTCCATGGGTTCGTTTTTATCTTCCGAATTTAACCCCTTCTCCGGCATTTCTTCCGATCATTTCTCCTCCTTCCGCCCTCCCTCCGCTACCTCCACCATGGACGATCACTCCTCCCATTCCGTCCGTTCTTTTCCGTTTCTTAGTAATAATCCTTCCTTCTACCTTTCTCCCGTTTGTTCTTCCTCTTCCGCCCCTTCTGAAAACCTTGGCCAGATCCTTCGCCCCTCTCCTGCTTCCTTGTTCGATTACCAACGCCATTTTTCCTCTTACCAGCCCCACGTTCCCGCCCGAATCCATGGCATCGACGAAATGGACCAAAATCTCAAACATCACCCTTCCCCATCACCTTGATTCACGATTTCCCTCGAGTTTTTCCATTCAAATTCAGACCCTCCAGAATTGCTACTGTTGTTCAAGAAAAGTATAACTATCTGGTTCAGGTCGGATACATTACGGTCTCGCTTATCGGTAAGATCGATCATCACCCTCGTCATCATTCAGCTTCAATTTTTTGGCAGCCATCTTGAGGTTGATGCATAAACCATTCTTTGTTGCTGTATTGGTCTGGATTAAACAAGTGTTGCTCATTGTTTGGATGGAGGAAAGAAAAATAAGCTGCAATTAGGTTTTACTGCGGATTGATTCCAGATTTACTGTTGACGTGCATGTTAGAACAAACTTGCTTTCTTTCTCTCAGGTACGTTCTTGTTGAAGGTTGAAATGAGTACATCGTGCGAATCTTAACATAATTGGTGTTGTGGCAATGGTGTATCCCCACATGACGTCCTCCCCTTTGTAGTCAAATAACCAAATAAGTGTGACTTTGTACCTCCCTTTTACCTTGTCCTCTCTCCGTCCATCCACCAATATCATACATATCCTTTCCATTTTTCTTGTTTGCCCAATCTTTACAATACAATCCTAATATATTAAGTATTGGAAGGTAATGGCAACTTTAAGAATTGGCTTCTATCCACAAAATTCCTTTATGTTTTTGCACTAGTTCATGTTATAAACAGCTATAACACGTCAGTTTTCGTACTTATAACATGACAAACCTCTGTTTCCCATAGTATATTGATGTCTTATACAATTGTCATCATTATCCAACAAACTGTCGCGAACTCAATATTGTCTTACGCTCTCCAAGACTTCGATATGGATGAAAAATTGATTTACAGAGAATTGATCAAGAGTGCCTGACATCTGCGTAGCTTTGTAGTAGGGTTTATAATGCACCATAGATCGACAACTTCCATTTCTTTTTTCTTGTTGAACTCATTTGCAATTTATTTGTTCTTACAAATATGTAGTGCCAGATTATGCTTTAATGCACCATGATAAACTCAAACTTGAGACGGATGGTCTAGTGGAAACCAATATAAGAAGCGCAGACTTCGCCAAGGCTTTTAACACGGTACCTTAGGCAAGTTGTGGGACAGATTGCAACAACTTGGGACCCCTATCGACTTGCAGAATGCAATATACAGGTTGTATGAGGCATGTTCAGGACGCCTGGCGCTGTCAGGACAGCCGGTGGTCAGTAGTATTAGAGTGCACCCTGATTGTTCCCTTTTGTCTATACTCTTTGGCCTTTACATTGACCAGTTGGAACATGGGTTGGCCCAACACGGGGGAATGGGCACCCCGCTGCTACACCACATCGTCAGGCAACTCATATATGCAGATGATGTGGACCTTTTGGCCCACACCCCAAAAGACATGCAGTGCCACCTGCTCGAGCATCATAATGCATCATTGTTCAAAGGAATTCAATTCTTCAAAACAAAGCATCAATTAAACAAAGTGATGAATAAAGCAATATGAAATTCACTTGTTGAAAATCAACTCAATACAACACTGAAGCACAGAACTGAATTTTTTAGTTCTGAAAATTACAGAATTACAATTGTTACATTTCATCGTCATCGGAAAGAACTTCGGGTAATTTTTTTAAAATTTTCTCTTCATCTAAAGGATCCAGCCTATAATGCACGAATTCATTAATTTGAGAATTCGTACATTCTCATTCTGCTCGAAATAGCTTATCAGGGGCGTATAAAAGATACTTTTCGAACGGTCGCGCTACCTTAGAAGCAAAAAAGCACTCAGGCAACACAATTCACCACAAAAAAAAAAAAAAGGCTAAGCTTCTAGGCAACCCCCTCTTCGCATAAAACTGACGGGTTCAGATGATACTAAAG
>JAANSK020219976.1:0-14310 GCA_011763485.2 Isoetes engelmannii
CTAGCTTTTAATGAGCAAGATTTGATCTTGCTAGCTAGCTTGAAGTTAATAAAAAATGGGTCATGCTTGCTAGCTTAAGGTTAAGCAAGGGAGTCCAGCTAACTAGCTCAAAATTCTCAAAAGAGCTCGAATTCGCCAAATTAATGAATTCGTGCATTTTACATGCACCGTCATCTCTAACGGTGTCCAAATTGAGCACAGTCTGTGATGGTGCTCGAAATGTGGCAAGCCGCATGATATGATGCTCTCGACGGTGCTCGAAATATGGCAAAGCCATTTCACATGACATGATGCTCCCGACGGTGCTCGAAATATGGCAAAGCCATTTCGCATGACATGATGCTCTCGACGGCGCATGTAAATCAACCATAGGGTAAGCATGAGGCCAAAGGCGTTAATGTGCTCTATTGGTCCCATATGCCAATTGGTCTCCATGGACGATAAAAAATCTATTCTATTCTATTCTATAACGAATCACACCTAATATAAATATAACATTGTGTAGGTTAGGACAATTGGACTCTTACTATCTAGACCATATGAAGTGGACTACGTAGTGGCAATGTTTGGAACTAGATTCAAAGTCCTCCAAGATGACACTCTCCTAGAGCATTAAAACCCAAGGTGACCACAACAATCACTGCACCACGTCACCTCAAAAATATATCGTTTCAATTTCAAATATAATACGTGATGTGGAACGAAAAGGAGGTAGGGCATTCTTGCCAGCCCCTTGACATGTAGAATCTGGTCGCACCTTAGCTAGAGGCAAGAATGTTTGGCTCCTTTTTGTTTCCAATACGTCAAGGTAAGATGACTTGATTCTCCCGGTTTTATGCAGGCAACTTATTTTCATTCTGGATAACAATGATCCATGATTGGGCAGGAATCCATACCCACTTACTTGTACAAAAAATAATAGCACAAACCTACCCTTAAAGCACAATTTTGGTTTGAAATATAAAAAGCTTGTTTCAAAGAGCGAAAAGGTCAAGGCTAAGAGCAAGATTTACCAATGTTATTAGCTAGTTGAATCAAGTATGGAGTTGTTTTGGGGAAGTGTAATGCATGGTTGGGTGCAATTACTCCATAGTTACATGTAAAATATAACATGGAATGATATGTTATGTAAAATGTTAGTTGTGAGCTGCTCTATTCAACGTAATTGCACCCCAACTATGCCACTCGTTGGCCACCTCGTGGTTTACAGGGCATACAACCCCCCTGCCCTTCAATTACCTAGTACGTTAACTTGTCGTTAAAACTTTAACTTGATTAAGCATCCTTTTGCACAATCTTTTTTTTTTTTTTTTTTTACTTGACGTCAAAAGAGAAAAGGTCATACGTGCCTTCATTAAGTTGGAGCAAATTGATGCTAATGGCAATCCATTCACGTTCCGCTCATTAAGTTAGTGCTAACTTAATGCTAACCACAAAACCCTCCGTTAAGTTCTTTCTTTCTTTCTTTCTTTCTTTTTCTTTTTTTTTTGTGTTCCAATTATGGTTAAGCTAAGCTTTTATTAGCTGTTAGAATACATTCATTTGGATGTCAATTTGGTTGTAGCTTACAATTCAGTAATTGTTGCGCACAATTTTGAGCAATTCCGACATCAACATATCAATTCTGAGTGCTTTGACTGAAACATATCAGATTGCTAGTGCAGTGTGTTCATTTGTCACCTAAATTCTGCTCTATGTAAGATTTTTCACATGAATAATGCGTAAGGTAATGAAGGAAACAAGCTTTAACATTTTCTCAAAAACATGATCCATTAAACTATATTGGTCCATATGCAATCAAATTAACACGCTGCAAAACAAGCTTTGATAATTTCGAAAAACATGATCCATTAAACTATGTTGATTTCGATCACATCTGTGGTAGGGATTTCAGATGCCCAAGATTAAGCTATCACACTTGAGCCCAAGATGAAATACCACGTCAGAGATTTATCAGGTCCGATCAATTAGAAAAAATATCATTGAATCAGGCATGTGCTTGATGAATTGCTTCGGATTACACTGAATCGCTTTGGATTACAGTAGAAGCTGCCCCAAATCTCATGGAAAAACTCGAATTCAAGCATTTTTTCATTTTTTAGGGCATGTTGAAAGCAAGGAAATCGATTTTTAGCAGTAGAACAGATTCGTGACGCCGTACACAGAGATTTGATGAAGAAGACGCCGATGCAATAGCACAAATCGATACAAAAAAGCATACTTCAATCCCTGGAAAACAGTACAGGAATCCTAATCTTGGATCTTCGATAATTTCGATTTCACGTGGCAAACGTAGAAGTGTGATAAGAGGGGTGCCCAGGAACACAAAACAGTAAAATTTTATTGGTTGACAAATTTTTTAGTGCTTGGGCGGGCTATAGTGTGATTCCACCATTATATGCAGCTAAATTAGCATGATGTACAAGGTAATTGATGGGCAATAGGGTTTCATGCCCTGTAAAACCACGCGGTGGCCAACGAGTGCTTTTACAGGGCATACAACCCCCTGCGCATCAATTACCAAGCGTAATACATAGTTGTGGTGCAATTACGTTGAATAGAGTAGCTTACAACTAACATATTACATAAAATATCATTCCATGTTATAATTTATATGTAATTATGCAGTAATTGCACCCAACCATGCATTACGCAAAGGAAAAGCAAGTTGGCACTTTGTTCGTTCCTTTGTTAAAGGCGATAACTTTGAGGAAATTAAAGGTCATTTTCAATGTTGTCATATGAGCTGATATTAAGACTGGGCGTAGACGCTCAATTTAAGAGCTCTGTAATATGGACATGCCAAACAAAGTGTACATATGCAATACAATATACAGGCAAATATTGCGCCTTTGAGCTGATTTTTCCAAGGATGTAGCAATGAGAAATTTCTAGAAAACAACGTACCGTGTTCTACTCTAAAGTAACACGATGACGCCTCAACGTGTTATATGCCAGTTCAATATTGTACGGCCATTGAATTTCAAACACAAGGGGGTCCCTTCATTGCATGATGGTGAAACCAACTGGTCTAGAAGTTCCTCCTCATTGCATGTTTTTCCATTGTTCGCAACCCAAATTCGCTCCACCATAGAAGCCATTATTGTCCACATTATCAATATCACAATAGTATTTCAGATACTGCATGATGTAAAAATTGCTGCTTCTCCTTCTTCTTCCTCCTCTATGCCTGATACCACTACTACTACTGCTACCACCAAATGGGTATTATTTCAGCTGCCATAACTTCAACTCTATTATTTTTCCATCATATAACACATCTGCACAAGAAACCTGGAAGATACTAGATCCAACTGCATATACATGAACTGCAATCATCTCTGCAACAAACTTGAACAAGATAAAAAACCCTTGAATTGTATCATCAGATTGTTCTGTCAGCTTGGATTAATGATAAGATGGTTTCTTCTGATCTGATGACCGTGGAGAAGGCCTTTGTGCATCCCGAAAGCATGTACTAGATAGGCGCTATAGATAATGGCAGCCTCATCCATGTTGAGATCATTAAATGTAAACATCCACAAAATTTGTTACAATCTAACATCCAATCATATATTATTGGATGAACAACTTTGATTGCTGTTTGTAATATCCATGGTAGCAACGTACTGCTTTTGTCAAATTGTCCTCTAGGAAGGGGAATTATGAGTGGGGTATGAATTTATGTCCACGCACTATTCTTTCTCATATGCCTCAGACCTGTAGACTTGCTCTGCACACGAGTATGAGCAACAAAACAATCAGACAGCTGATCTGCGGGATGCAGCAAAGAACCATGACCAATAGTAGTTGCGCGTAAAGGAGGGCCAGTTTGGTCCTCTTCATACTGATTTCTATTCAATCACCTCTAGTTTTACAGAGACAAAGATCTCATTATTCTAAAGCAGGTTGGATGAAAATAAAATGGCAAATTTTGTGCTGTGTTTTCTTTCCAAAGAAGTACGGTTACAGGGAAAGGTTTGTGCATGTAAGCAGGGAGTGCAAAATGCAGGGATTGCAATAATGCATGCCGTAGTGACCTGCCAAACGGATAACCCAGATGATTACACTCTGACACATGACTGCACAGCCCATTCAGCCACATTAGATCCTATTTCAAAAGTATCAAACCCCTCTACATAAAGACAGACACATGGTGCTCATCACTCAGGGTAGGTATCAGCCATTGGAACCCTATTCAAAATGGAGGATGGCACGATAACTACTCTAAAATCAGATATTTCAGATCCTTTAGCCTGATACGGACTTTGGATCAATCTGATATTTTCTGATAGTTTGGAAATCTATAAAGATGTTGAATACAATGCTGCAATAAAGCCCAAAGACATGCTGTCATATAAGCACAGACTCATGGATGTTTCATCATTATGATCCTTATTATAATTTTCATGCATATCATCTATGGTATTCATAATTTGCAAGGATAAGCAAGCAAAGGCTATCCATCTATGCTATTCATCAGCAACAAGCACATCACAAGCTGTCTGTCACAAACATAAACAAACCTTGCAGGATAGAACCTCTTAAGCACTTTTCCTGAAACATATCTTCTGTCATATAATATAAAGGAAATCAGAGTTGCAACACATAAATTGGTTAAATTAGACTTCAACTGATCGATCACTTTATCTCTTTAAATGTTGAGAGCATAAAATACAATGACATAATGCATGTACACAGAATTGCAGTACATAGAAAATGTGCTACAGATCTTGCTTAACCATTTCATCTAGCATTAACCACTTCCACTAGCATCTGAAACATTTTGTGTACACATGAGAAAGGGGATATTTTTACTGCTTAAGGAAGAACTGGCCTGTACATTGCTACATCTGGACATGGAGCCACTAGCTTTAACACTGGTTTGGTGGAGAACTCTTTATAGTAACATACTTGCTGATCCTTGTGAGCCCTAGTTCTAGACATCTATTCCTAGTACTGACTTCATAAAGACACATGCGATGGATCTGCCTACAAAGGTATGAATGACGATAGGTTACAACAATAAACAAGATTGATCCTCTATAATTCGTCTTTACTACCAAATTTTAAGTAAGATACATGCAGGCAACTTAGGCTGGACCGGCTCCCTTGTTTATTTCCCAACAAGTAAGGAAAGAATATCTGCAAAACGTTATGCAACCAATCGAGTATTTAACTGGTCATAAGAGGGGCAAGTAACTTCCCGCAACTATATACCGTGGCACTCTTCTAGCATTCATTTTCTATCTTCTACAATCTGCACCCTTTGCATCCTTTACAGGTTCAATTTTCTCTGGTAAAACAAATGGTAGTCATCTAGAACATATAACTCCATGGTTTAATATCTGAAATAGTATCTTGAAACACAAAGAATTCAGAAAGCTGAAACAACAGAAAAGCTCCTTTTGCATTCAAACAAGTATCAAAATCTTGTGCTTGAAATCTCAGACTCGTATTTAAATAATAGCCTTGTAAAGCCATCCGAAAAATCTCACATTCCATACAATTAAGTTTTAGAGAAATGCGAACCTGCTCCAATGGATCCTCATCGTCTGGTGCAATTGTAAAAAGCAGGACCTTCACGGCGACCTCGACCTCTAATTGGAGCTCTGCCATTTAAACCTCGGGCAAGGCTCCTTTAAAGTGATCTTTAATTTTTATGTAGTTTTTCCACGTCAATTTTGAGTTAAATTTTTTTGCCTAGCATGGTCTGAACCATCTTTTTTAGTATATTTTTTGCAAAAAAGTTAACGCAGTCTTAAATAAAATCCCCTGAACAGCAGAAGTAAGACAGGTCTAGTTTGGCTGCTTAAAATGTAAGCAATCATCAGCAGCCTTATGAAAAAGCTCCCTCACTTGTAACAATTCTCTTTCTGTTAGAACAGAAAATAGGTAACTGATTAACACATGAAATTGCAAACTTTTGACAACAAAAGAAGACGTGCAGAGACAAATTACTAAGAAAAGGGACCAAACAATTCTGGGCAAGCCTTACCAACGATGCGATATAATTTCCTAACAAAGTCAGTTATACTAAACGATGGATTTTATGAGTGACCATGTTAGTTTCAAATATGCCCTTGTTTTACATATTACAAGTTGCATATAGTATCTTAAATCTATCTTTGAGCTATTCAAGAATGAAATGCATCCCACATAGAACAGTACGAAGCATAGTCAGGCTTCTGGCTCACGAAAATTTTAAAACATGAATATTGTCACGGCACAAATCTGGAATAAATCAGTTCAATGGGAAATTTACGTAAGCATTTAAATCTGATCATCCTGTACACTTTTTTGGAGGCTGTCGGATAGCATGGGCGTTGCAGGGGTGTAAAAGACTCTTCATGGGCAGACATTTACTCCCGACAATTTATATGGTCAAATCTTGCTCTGACTAGAAAGCTATTTTCGTTTCTATAGATGATATTATATGCATAACAGCCCCTAGATTGGCCAAACCTCCTGTAAATCATCTCCAAAAATCATTAACTTCTCATCCCACAAAAGCATCTCAAACCCATATCAAGCTTCACCTCCTTCTAAGTCTTTGTCACTATGACCATGCATATCTTCCCATAGCCATTCCTTGCAGCCAGAAAAGGGCCCGCATGTTAATTCTGGTATAGAAGTTGTCGTTGCTTCATTGCATCAGGAATTTACAATATTAGTCACAAATTGCTGCGATTAGCCATGTGGAAGAGACTTTTGGAGGTTGTGGGGGATATTGAGCCTTATAGGAGCTGCTAACTCCCAATTAAGTTTTATTCTAACTAATTGAAATGTCTGATTTATTTCAAAAAAACAGCTATGGGACATAGTGAACATCATTTCGGCACATTCAGACGCCTTGGGACGTAGATGATAAATTCTGTTTGAATGATGGGAGACCTATTGAAAAGCAAGAGAGTTGATTAAGCTCGAGAACTTTACTGGGAAATTTTAGTGCAACTTGTCAAAGAGTCAAATACCAATCAAGAAAGTCTCTCAACCTTCCTGCATGTTACCATATTATGCATAGTATGTAAGAAGAGCATGATTATTCCATCTCAAGCTTCTGCAAGGATTTAGCACTAAATTCTGGCACAGAGGATCTGCTCTTAACCATTTTCAATAGAATATGGACTCTGAAGTAGAATCCCTCATAATCCCATAGCAACTGCAACACCTTGTCATCCCATACAAACTTCCTTAAGTCACCCCATAGCAGAGAGAAATTAATCTTTCTTCTGCAGTACACGTTCAATTCCATTTCCGAGAAATATTTGATGCCACTCATTTAAGTCCATCCACCATCCCACATATTTACTCCCCATGTGACTATGGAATCAGATCGAGGCATCTTACAAGCACACTTGAACATATGTTTCCTAAGATGCAAGAATGTGAAGTAAAGCAGCCAGCATAACGTTTCAATGGCTGCTAAAAGACTATTGAAACATTTCATTTCTCTTTCATGGAGGCCATATCTTTCACCCTGAAGACAATTAATGTAAGATGTCCAACAAAACTACAATTTGAATGGTACTTTTTATGATGTTCAGCTACATTAAGCTCTCTCCACTCACCTTCTCATAGTCTTTGACATCCCTCTCGACAAAAAACACCTGCTACTTTTGCTGGTGGATCAAAGAAACCTCCCAATTGTGTATTTAAACCATATCTGCATCTTAAACTCCAGTAGATTGGACAATGTAAAACCAAATGGACGTCATCTTTCACTGATTTTATCTGACATAACCTGCCAGTTCTTTTGTCTTTGGTCATGTTGGACATTTCCCCATCAACCGAGGTAATGGGAGTTAAAGCATAAGTAAAAAAATGTACGTCTTTTTATGATAGAAAAATGGTGCATCCATTGCCTCCCTATAGAAATTTATTATTGAACCTGCTAAACTGCAAAGAAGTTCTGTTGCATATTTGATTTTACCCAGTCCTATGCCATGCCCCTATGATGTATTATGTATCCAAGCTCATCCTGTCAACCATATTTATAGCTGCATGATCCTTGCCAAATGAAACCAACTCTATTACTTCCTATTTCCTGAACTTTGATAAACCAGTTTAAAGTTCTCCCTATAAATTATCCTGTTTCAGCTACATCATTCCATGACTCCTAACCGTGAGATCAATATATTTTCTGGATCTTTCCAATTCGTTTCCACATATATGGTAATTTCTAGAGAGAGAGAGAGAACAGGATTCAACATTAGATCGACACTATAAAAGAGAGAGGGGGGCAGAAAGGACCTGCTGCGTCCAATTCTTGCTGCAACTCTTTGCCAACTTCGTCATTTTCAGCCTGCCAGAGAATGGAACATATAATTTATCGTCCATTCAAGCTTTCAACAAATGAACGAATTGACCACACAGAAATACCTGTAATTGTGCAATACGCTTTAATTGTGCTTCCTCTCCGCCTTCCATGGGGGGCAGCGCAGCTATAAGGGCATCAAGCTGAAACATATTTCTGATTAAATGAGCACGAAAATGTTCTAATGTCAGGAATGCCACTAGCTTAAAATCGAAGTTGTTGCACAGGATCACCCACCTGTTTGGCTGCCTGAACAAGTGCAGATGCCATAGCCTGCGGTTGTTCTGCAGCAGCTGCTGGAACTGGAGGCTCTGGATAGTTTTGAGAAAGGCGGCCTGAAGGCGCATCCCGCTGTAGGCTACCCACTGTGTTAAAGGCCATGAATGCCATTTTGTTTACTTGCTCCTGCAACTGGGTTATGATATCCATCGCCGGAGCTCTGTCTGTAAAAAACTAGGGCTAAATTTTCAAAAACAACTTATGAGAACCAACTAGATAATGCATGTGGGCCGTTTAGATATCACACGGGTGCCAAAAACCCTAGTCATCCTTTTGGCTCGTTTCTTGAAAACTTTGGCGCCAGAGAGCTCAGCCCAATGCTGCGCGACGACGCTTTGTAAAAGAGCGATGTGATTGATTTGGGGCACATGTTTAGTTGTTGCCCAAAGCTCGGGGATCACCGGAGAAGGAAATCATTTCGCCAGCTTCTACAAGGACTCCTACAATCGAACTCTACTTTCATCTGAGAGGTATGGTTCTATCTTACAAACAATTCTATGTTCTTTCAACTACTGTGGTATTCCTATTCAGCAAGAAGAACAAACGCATTGTAGATCACTCTTGATTGAGTGCCTGAGACCAATTTGATAGTCTGCATCTATATCTTGAGATATATCCAATATAATATGAAATATTGCCGTGCACAGGCACAATAGTGAGGTTACATTGCTGAGGAGCTTTTAGACCATAGTAAGGTCTAGTTTCTTTACTTAGTTTACATCTTTACTTAGTTTACATCAAACTGTTGTGGGCTTAAGTGTACAATACTATGAAGCAACATAAGCAAAGTATGGAGATGGATACATTTTGCTCTAACCATTTTTGGGCCTTGTCTGCATCAATCAAGTTAAAGAATGGAGCAGGTCTTGGCTTTGGGTTTACATTGGCATGCAGGAAAGGTATTTGCACATTAAGCATGGGGAATAGCATTTGCAATCCATGCTTGTAGCTGGAGCAAAGATGTAACATGAGTTTATAAAGCATGTGTATAATCTGTGCTAAGTAGTGCTTACCAGGCTCTTTGTTTTTTTGAACCGTTTGAATTCTAAAAGCTTTAACTCAGAAAAGCGTGCATCAGCTTAGAATATGTTATGAAGCCATTTCCAAGGTCAATCAATTGTAGACGAGGATTATGTTCAATGAGAGATTTTGATAAGCAAACACTACCTGGTTATGCCAACTAGTTTATTTCAATTGCAATCTTTTGGTGCAAGTTCAGCACATAAAACGCATAGATTTTTCTTAAAACATGAAAAAATTGTTAAACTCGAAGCTGAAATTACAGTTTCTTAATATATTTTGCTAAAATCGTCTACCATGATCATGCTCATCACATATGCTTGCTATTGAGGCCAACTAGATTGGATGAAATGCTTTATGAAATCTGCTATTACATTAAAATCTGGCCGCAATATCAAAATTGAATTGTTGAAGTTTTTGATATTCATTCCAAGTTCTCTTCTATATTCCATACCATTTATCTTCATTATCTTTTTCAGGCTTTAAGCCTGTGAATGGAAGATGCCATCTACAGGGCCCAATATCTTGCCTAATGTAATAATTAGCAATGTTAGAGTATGCACTTTCTATCTTCTTCTTTTTTGTGTTCCCCTGAAAGAAAACATCAGGAGGTTGGAGGTTGACAATTGGAGCATTTTTACCTTTGAGTTTGCATTTGCAGTTCACTAGATGGACAAATGGCACGGACCTCTATTGACATCAAAGTTGACTCCCTGCAACCCATATCCATTGACACTCTGCATACCACTCAAAATATCAGCATTGAGAAATGGCTCCTGGATACGTAGTTCAAAGCTCCATTGCAAACCAGAGGTGCTCTTTCATGGCTTCTCTTCTCTTTTAGTTCTACTTTCTCGATCCTCAGGCCATCATGAAGCGAATTAAATTCTTGATTCCAGATATTCTATCCATTTTTGTTGATTAGCTGTTTAATCATTATCTGTTATATTAGTAGAAGAGCAAGACGTTTTGCACTGCTCACAATTGTCTTACCATAATTCCTGCTTTTGATTAATCATCATCATTTATGTATTCTTGGGAACATAGAAGCCAATTCTAGTTTTGTCACTTCCCCTCTTTGTAGAAAACTTCCATCCTTTTTTCAAGGTTGCTGTAAGCACTTTTTCCCACAATATTTTCTATTAATTGCCTTTCTTGGTCCTCACTAGACATAAGAAACTCTTAAAACACGAGAATTTCACAATGATTACCATGTTACTACAGTTGTTTACCATGATGTAGAAGATGCATCAAATATTTTTCTTAGATACTAGCATGGTATATGTTATTTTTTATCCTAAATACATTTTTTGTCACAATTAGGTTGTCTGGAATATCAAAGCTAAACGTATCAGCACTTGGAGTGCATGTGATGGATCTGAGCCACCTCCTTGTATATCCAATCAGACTTCTGGCAGCCTATATTGCATTGAGGAAAAACCAGTTATAAATCCTGCAAATAAACTTCTGTGGAGTTTGTTACATAATTCCGCAAAAGTATTGCTTGCATCTCTCCTTTTGTCATCTTTTTCAGCAACCTTTTTCTCTGGCATTGCATACGCCACATCAGACTCTCTTGGGACATCAAAGCTTGGTCTCCGTATAGCAGGCGTTCTGCGGCAATCTGGCTGGGCAGATGACTTAATCGTCTTCACATTGGCATCATTGCCCGTTTTGGAGCTAAGGGGGGCAATTCCTGTAGGTCATTGGATGAAGCTGCCTCTGCTAAAGATCTACACATTGGCTGTGCTGGGGTATGTCTGGGCAGCTTAGTAACTTCTGATAAAACCATGTTGTTTGGTCAACAACAGTTATTATAACAGTTATTATGTCCTTGCAGGAATATGGTCCCTGTGCCACTCATACTTCTCTTTCTGAACAGGATTTCTATAACTCTGGGGGAGAAAAGCGAAGTTGCAAAGAGATTTCTTGATAAACTCTTCGAAAACACAAGACAAAAAGCAGGACCAATTAAGGAGTTCAGGTGGATTGGTCTTATGCTATTTGTGGCTGTCCCTTTCCCTGGAACAGGCGCATGGACAGGTTCCATTGCTGCTGTTGTATTAGGCATGCCATTTTGGAGTGCCTTATTAGCTAACTTCTTTGGGGTCATAATTGCTGGTTTATTGGTCAACTTCCTTGTTACTTCTGGCTTAAGACAAGCTCTCACTATGGGTATTATATTGTTTGGCCTCTCTACTTTCATGTGGGGTTTTCTAAGGTCTGTGAAGAAATTATTGTGATTGCCATCAGAATTTATAATCTATTTTTTCCCATTCAAGTCCCAGAATCAACTATTGATACGAGAAGCAGCAAATCATGTAGCTGCAAATTGCAAAAACTTATTAGTATTGAGTACGCTGTATTCTCACATTTTCTAAAAATCTCTAACATGGTACAAAACAAGTAGGTTCCCCAATGAGTTTTTCGTGCTTTTTTTTTTGTTGGGGTTTTTAAATGTTGTGGGCCGTAGGATTGTGTTGATTTTTTCCAAAGGCCAGATTGTTGGACGGCCAGATTGTTTGGCCCGGAAATAGCAGTTCTGAGCAGGCAAACAGATCAGAGCTTCTTGGACGAACAGAATAGTCCAGAACAGTGGCGCTTGTTGGATTCGTGCCATCAGTGGGCCGCCTATTCTTCCGTCAGGAGGTTGCAGATCGCCTATTCTTCCTCTGCGCTTGACATGGCCGTTTTTGCAGGGCCTTTTCTTTCCTGCTCCTACTCATGAGAGCAATGACAAGCAGCGGAGTGGCTGGTTGGATCAGGGGGTTCAATTCCCCCACGGATTTGCTGCTTCTACGGTTAATTCCATAGGTTGGAACAGGGTTCTTGTGCCCGATTTTGCTCATGGGTTTTTTTTACTCCGCTTCTGTGTGCTCGAGTTTATGGGTTGGAGCAGGTTTCTGTGGTCGATTCTTTTCATGGCTTGTTTTTGGGCTGTCAGGAACAGGGGATTCGCTGTTTGATTGTCTCTGTGCTTCTCTGCTTTTCCTTCTTCGATTCCGGGTCTGGGTGGTTCGAGAAGGCTACTTTTCGTTCTTTCCTTTTCTGTATAGCCACGTGTACGGCCAGGGTATTTTGCTGCGCTGCTGTGTGGTTGAATCAACGACCCTATTTTTTTTCAATTTTATTAGAGAGCGAATAGAGTAGAGAGCGAGTAGAGAGCCAGAGCCCTCTACTCGCTCCTACAATTAGAAGCTGATCAGGAAGTCTCTTTGCTTTACATGAAGGAAGTTAGACAATTTGTGATGTTTTAATAAGGCAATTGCACAGTTAATCCCTCGTTTGCAGTGCCCTTGAAAGAGAGTCCGGGCATGACTTGATCAAAACCTTTTCTCATACGAAGTCTGAGGGGGGTTTCCTATGAGCGGACCTGGAGGTTTCCAGGATATCTACAGCAACGGATCAGGTTTACGACCTCCACAAAAAGTATCTCATCTGGATTACTTCGCGCTCAGGTCTTGGACCTGAATGTGATCTAAAGGCTGATATTTATTCCCCATGCATCATGCGGCTCAGATTCTTAGGAAAATTTCTTGAGGTTTTCTGATCCACGGGAACCCAGAAACCTTGAAGCAGATAAGCATCCAGGTCTCAGGGTCCATGGGAAACCCCCCTAATTGTGTATACAAAATAGGAGAGCAAGCCAAATGTGCACAAAATAAGGTTTCATCATTTAACTGGTGATAGGGGAGGGTCGCCGTTGGCTGCGCAGGTCCTATTTGCGGCGGGGAAACTTTGTCTTTGGCGAATGTGGAGTTTTTCCACTGGCGGACGTGGAAGAGGCCATAACTATTGCTTATTAGGGCGGCCTAGGCTGAAAATGGACGAAGTTCGGCTCCGGTTAGTGTACCACATTAGGCTGCGTGATAGTTTTTTGTGCTATTGGATTGGAGCTAGTGACGAATGGAAATCTGCTGCTTTTGCTGGCGTGCAATGTTTCTCACTTATGATGATAACGGAATGCATTGGAGGAAATTGTGCAGCCTACAAGGTCAAAGATGAATCTGCCAATGTGCTAATCTGAGGTAATACATGCAGGACCGCAGTTTAAGAGCTTATATTTTCTTAAGATATTCTGCAGTGGGTAATATATGCTGCTACTTGGTTGTAGTGTAGCTCTATAGCAATATTTCTCTATTTTCCTGTAGTTAATATTGACAGACACAAACAGACAGCCTTAAGACAAAGATGAATTTGTTCTGCTATTACTCTAGTAGAATTTATTGATAGCTCTGTTGTTACCTCTGAAAGCTTCGGTTTTGAAGAATTCTATTGGCCACATCTGCTGCATTATATCCTGGAGCATATATGAAGTTGTATGGTGCTCCAAACATATCTTCATATCCTTTTCCTGTAAAGGCATGTAAGATCTTCAAACAATGCAATATGATGCATGCATAATATCATTAACATCTCCAGCCATGCATAATGAAGGATAGAAGCTATACATTGATATTTTGCAGATAGGAACATTGGACATGAAGAACGTGACTCAGTGAAGACTGCCTAAAACTTGGACCAAATTCGAAGGTTGCATCTTAGATAAGGGTCATATTTATGTTTATTGTTTGATTAGGAATGACTTTTTGAAGTTTATGGCTCCATAGAAGACTCAAAAAGCATTGTTGCGTTGAAGTTTAAAAATTAGAATATAGTTTGGAGGATCTGAAGGCGGAAGTACTGAAGCTTTG
>JAANSK020220087.1:0-14310 GCA_011763485.2 Isoetes engelmannii
GGGGGGGGGGGGGGGGGGGGGGGGGGGGGGGGGGGGGGGGACTCCTTGCAGACAGATGTTCCTGGCATGCAGCAAATCTGGAGCCAGAACTTGGAAGACGAGCTGTGTTCCTGCCATGCACTGTTTTTGGCACATCAACACACGCACCTGGGTTTTGAAGCGGAGGCAGAAGTGAGCGGAGGCAGAGAAGAGAGGCTGCTTCCTCTGAAACGACGCTGCAGGGAGCGAGCTCAACACTCTTTGAAGTAGAGTGCACTATGTGAACCAAGGCGAGGGAGCCTGCTTCCGGCAGCTTGCACGGATTTAGCAGCGATGGACGGATTTAGCTGCACGGATGGAGAGACGGAGACCATAACGGATTTAGCAGCGATGGACGGATTTAGCTACACGGATTTAGCAGCGATGGTTCAACGCAGGCACAGGGAGAGACGGAGACGATTGGCATTTTCGCTGTCTGGCTTTTTTTTAAGCTACCTCAACCTTAGGTCCAATCGAGACCATTGGAGCTTGCAGGCATTTCGTGTGTCAAAATTCTAGGGGCCTTCGATTGGGCATCAAATATGGAATATTCAACAAATCAATGGTCCCAAATAAAACTTGAAAACACAACCCACTAAACAAGCTTACAAGATGACTTTACACCTATAACATCATATGTCATGATAATGCCATCTACTTATAATGCATATACTAACTACCTAATTGTGAGTAAACCACAACATCAGAAGGCAAAAAGATTGTTAGCATCACAAGGCAATTGGATATGATCCTGATGCATTATATAGTATATTTGGATCCACAATATTTTTGCTCAGTGTAAAGGGAAACCACTGCTGTGCACCCAGAGTTTGGAGATGCCAAAGATGAGCTACTAGAAAACAAAGCACATGTTTCCCCTATTTTGTTGGTAAACCTAACCCCTTGTTTGATATACGTGGAACGGAGGATTTTATTGGAAAACGCAGGCTGAGGATTTTCGAACCCAAGAATTCCAGGTCACTGCGCCTTCGAATGTTTGATCTAGAAGACACGAGGAATATTCGCCTCACGGCAACCCAGAAATACACTGTATGTTGATTAAGGGCATCTAATCGTACCTCTGAAAATAAAAAGGGCATGTCCCAAAATCGATCCTCCGGCAAACCACATTTTCAGAAGCAACTGGGATAGAAATGGAGTTACAACATGCTGCTATGGGTCGTCGGAAGGTATTCTGTATAGATCCATGAGTTCAGAATTCAGGAGCTAGTTAAGAGCATTGCCTTATTGTCATTATGGATGATGCCATGTAATGCATGGATTATATTATAACAATGTGTTTAGATTCAGTATTAACCAGATAGAAAGCAGATGTTTATTAATTATGCATACATATCTTTAATAGCCTGAAATGGTTTGTCTTAATAACTAGCTAGAGGAAATACGCCAGAAGAAGTTACAAGAGAAATCCTACATTTCCAGCAATGATTCAGGTATTTTTTAATAATTGTCATAAGTACTATGCCAGCCGTTCTCTCTCCCTTTTCCAAAGACAGGATTTGTGTATTGATCACTAGGTTTTCATTCTCGTTCCTCTCCATATGTACAGTGTATGCCAGACCAATGGCGTGCTTTTCCTTTTATTTCAGTAGGAACTAACACATATCTGGACGACACATTGAAGAGGTCTCAACAGCAAGAGGTTAGTGAAAATTTGGACTAAATTCCAATGTTTGCAAATTATATAACCAGGAAAAAAGAAAGAACAAAGTAGTAATCTCTAGTCTAGTGAAGAATCTTAGTGTCTATGAGAATGTTTCGATCCTGCATGAGACTCCTAGTCATAAATTTATTTCCAGAAAAGAAAAGACAAAAATGTTCTTGTTGAAAGATCTGCTGCCAAACTGTTTGATCTAAACTGTCCTAAAAATCTTAGTGTGAACTTGACCAAACAGCTCAAACAAAAGTGGTCACCACTGGTCACTGGACGATATCATTGGTCTCTTTCCGCCTTCAGATGTGCAGACCATGCACATTCATTCTTATTTTCTCAAATGTCCTTAGCATTACTCCCCTGTGATTGAGATGCCTCATTTTCTTTAGTGGATCCCCAATTGCATTGCTTTCCTGTCATAATTCTTAAGTGCGGAATTCGAAGTGCTCTTTCCTTGCGTTGCCTCATGACATCTCTTTATCTGAAGATTTTGGTCGGCGACTTAAAAGGCATACAGATGAAATGCTCCTCAGGCCAGAGCTCACGACAGACTATCCTTGCTTAATATGCTTAACTTTATATATTTCAGTCTATAGCTGCTGGGATATCCACCTCATCTTGTGTCCAGATTGTCTGGGTAAACTGATTCAGGTGCTGCCATGCCGCCAGATTAGATTGGATGAAAAATGATGAAACGCCCCTTGAAAGCCCCTGGGAACTGGACAATCTAACTGACTGATGCCCAATTCATTTTTCTGTTTCTTATTTTCTTGCTGACCATTGTATCATGCAAGCTCCTTCATGCTATTAGACATGCATGGTATCTATTGTTTGAACAAACAAGGTAATTGCTCTGATAATTAACAACTTCTTAAAATATTTGCGTCCATCATGCTCAACTCGAAAGATATGAATACCCACACTATACCTAAACTGAAACTATATCAAGCCAAAAGAATTTATGATCATGCAAGAATTGCATTTGGGACAGGTAAAGAGTATTTTGTTGATTTGTCAAACGAGTCTTTACTTCAAGAAGAACATATAAGGCTCTCTGCATGAAGAGAACATAATGCCTTGAGATATATGACCACATGGTCTTCAAGTTCGTAGAGCTATATAACTTTTTATATAAGTTGCACATATGTCATTGATGTTTTAGTTTGTTGGTGTAATTGACACCATTGAGTACAATGGAATTCATAATTAAAACTTATTGAAGTAAGGCGGTTTTAGGTCACCTTTCCTTTTGTTTCTGGAAATGATTTTGTCATGCAGGTCGATTCACTGTTAGCCGAACGGAGGGATTTGGAAATGCAGCTAAATGATGCATTGTCACAATTGTCCACTCTATCAGATGAGCTTAAGAAAATCCAATCCGAATCATCCCTTGTATGTCTTTATTACATTTACGAAGGTTGCATAAGCGAGTTCTCCCTAATTTCTCTCATTTCCTTTACAGAAGGATACAACAATTTTCGAATTAAAACAAATCCTTCAAAACATAACCATGGAAAGAGATGCTGCCATTACATTCAAGGTATAAAGGCATCATAACTTGTCTTAATCACAACTGATAGTTCCGTAGAAGTTGATCATAAGTATTTATGTGCTAGGAAGACATTTTAACCCAGCTGCGTGTGGCAAGACGAAGAATTCAAGAGGCAGAGGAGGAACAATATAAGGTAAAACTGGATTTTCTCTTTATTATGTTTTATGAGCATGAAGTTTCTGATGAAGTACAGGCTCCGGTTTGATTAGAGAGTCCTGAAGCCCTCCTTGCTTGGCCTTTTCCCGTGGTTAGTCTCTTCCACGAATTACTTTCCCTCCAAGAATTATATTGTCTGCCCTTAGACATAGTGGTTATAGGGCTATATTTTATTCCTTCGGAAGGATGCGTGGACCTCATCCTCAGGCATGAGGGTTCAAATCCCTCCTTTATATAAAATACAGGCTATGTCATCTTCTTGGATGGATGCCGCCTGCAGCAAGGACATGCGAAGTGAGCCCATGGGTGCATGTTGAACAAATACCATCCATGAGCAAATAGCTTGGCTTGTCAACATACTTGCATAGTGAAATCTACTGCTAACCCCTAGCTGGTGCTTGCCACCAATTGTGTATTCCTAGCACCCTGTTAGGAACAATTGAGGCACGGAATTCTTCTTGAACTGGCCAGTAATTCTAGGTTTGCAAATTGTTCAGGAATAGATGCCACGAGTTGTATCAGGGTGCATATAATAAGATTTTACAAGGCTGTACATAAGTAGTTCAATATGTTTCTATATACCCAACAAATATACCTTATACATGCTTTATTGTGTAAAGGCTGAAGAAGATGCAGCTGCTTTGAGACTAGAACTGAAGAACCTCCAGCACAAGGAAGAGCCATCTGATACCTTTAGATCAGTTGATCACGATATGTCTTCTGAACTGCAGGTCAGTTATTTTATATGTCATTCTGCAATTTATAGTTCATAATTCTGTTGCAATTCCCAGAATGCATTGCGGGACCTCAAACTTGAGCAACAGCAATTAGCTGCTGAGCGACAGCAAGTTGCTAAAATATTGGCAGAGAAAAAAGACCTTGAAATTGCTCTTTCCAATGCGAGAGCAGGTAACCTTTACCATCTACAGAGTAGCTTTTATGAACGAAATTCAACATTCAATGCTCTGCAAAAGCTTGATTGACGCAACAGACACGCGTGTGCTTTCTGTTCCCTATTTCTAACCTTCCCTACCATAAAATGGACATGGCCCAGCAGATCATCCCTGGGATCTGTTCTGGTTGGTCTTTAGAGGACTTTAAAAAAGCTATATGGAGACAATTGTGATAATCAGGAGCATAAGCATTTACAGGAAATTGCTGAAGGATTTGGTCATTTACAGCAGATTTGGCCATTGCAGCTCTTGATTCACGCCACACAGCAATGCTTCATTCACTCTGTCTGGTCATACAGCAAAACTGTCTCTTGGTGTTGGCAACGATGAAGAATGAATATTGGCTATAGTATGAGAACTTTTATGAGTTCTCATTCGGATTTTGGCAATCAAACACTCCACTGGAAGAGAGAGGAAATGATGCAAGATGTGGAAAAAGTTCTATTAATCAACAAAGATTGGCCTAGGTTTGCATTATATGTGTGCAACCACATCGTTCAAACTCGATGTTGACATTTTGCATTCTCTTAACATGGAGCATGATGAAAATCATTTGAGCGTGTGTTGATTCCAAGTTTGACATATGGCGCTTCCCCTGAGAAGCGGGGCTCAGTTCATTTATTGATATGCATCCTTGAGATTATATATATGGACAGTAGATTAACCATATATAAGCTATAATAGTCTCTTGAGATGGTCGCTTCAATCATATTCATTAGCCAAGGCTTCTTTTGAGCTTATTACCTGGGTCGGCCTTCAACCATATTGAAAGCTGGGGCTGGGAATTTTGGAACTTTATCCAGCATCTAAGAATGTGCAAGTTTCTGTATATTCAAAGGAATTTTGCATAGTTGCCACTGTGGAGCATTGATCCTTCCTCTGCTAAAGGAAGTAGATGGCAACTGAAAGGCTAAAGGGATGGATCTTTTCCTCTGGTAAAGGAAGTAGATGCCAACTGAAAGGCCAAAGGGATGGATCTGCCCTGGTGGATGACAGGGTTTCTATTTTGCCATATCTAGATTCAAGTTTCTAATATTTACAGTAGGTGTACAATTGCTACTTGTTCCAATCTTGCACATTTTGGATCGTAGAACAGTGGGTGCTAGAACTCCATTCCAACCTAGCGACAGAAAGCAAAATCATTGAAAAGCTGTTATCAACTTTCTAAAATAAGAGAACTGTACTAGAACGACATAATAAGTGCCATCAGAACGAATGATATGACAGAAAATAATGCTCTTAATCTAGGAAGGAATTATGACAAACAATGTGAATTGTGACCATCCTCAACCATATTTTCTCTGTTTAATTTTTATTTTGTCACATTTGCGCTTAAATTGAAAGGTTTTAGTCACTCAAGTGAAAAAGTTATACATTGGCAGAAGACACTTCAAAGTGCTATACGCCATCTTGAAAGTTTACCATGGCTGATTGCAACTGTTGGTTTATAGTACACTCATTATGTGACAATATAATGAGACTTGTTTTTTTTTTCCTTTTTCCACATTCAGTTCCTGTAATGCCGTCGGCTAGTCTCCCAATTCAGAAGGTTTGGCTCTTTTATGCTCGATGTATAAATGTGATGCACATTTTGCACTCTGTTGACTTTTGAGCAATTAGGGTACTAGTGAATCTCTGGAGGCTGTTTCAGTGATTGAAAAACTAAAGGTACTTGTATCCTGCTTAATAAAAACTTCTAAATACTGCTATAACCCAATGCTATTGTGTGGACCAGCTTGAGAAGATAAAGTACGAAAGACAGCTACGTGAACTGGCATCAATGGTGGAAAGACTTGAAAGTGGAAGGCAGAAACTTCTTGCAGAGGTCAAGAACATTCCAACAGAATGTGTTATATTTCGCTTTTTCCAATGTACTTGACAATACATTTTGGTACACTATAAGCAGGTTGATGCACAGTCTGTAGAAATTGAGCGTCTATTTGCTGAAAATGCAGACATTACCACTGATCTAGCTGAAGCTAGGCACATTTGTGCAAAGTGGGAACTCCAGGTAAGATAGTCATAGTAACAGTATGGATGGATACAATGTTTCATATAGAGTTTTTTGTTGTGCTTACTGTGGCTTCTAGGCTCAAGAATGCTTGAAGCAAAATACTGAACTACGTCGTCGGCTCAGTCAAGCTCGGATGGGAACTCCAGCAAGCAGTCTTGTTACAGAGGGAGGAGGCTCAGAAGACAATGTTGTGGAACTTATCAGATTAAAAGATGAAAATTCAAACTTGAGAGTATGTTTCCTGAACCACATCTTTGTCGCATATAAACTAAAGCAAGGTACTTATCCTCCCATGAAAACTAAAGCATGAAGTGGAAGGATCTCTTAGAGAAATTGAGGAGCTCAACATGCGGACTTCACAATTGTCAATAGAATTGTCTCAAGCAACTCATTCCCTGGACAGTGTGAACAGGATGTGAGAAGCTTCAAACTGTAGCTTTTGTTTCCTCATTGTAATATTTGCCTAGTGTTGATTTGTGGTGGTTGATGTTCTTGTAGGTACAAGCCGATTCTTTTGAGCATTGAAACTCAGCTTTTGCAGATAAAGCAAAATAACTGATCTTGAGTAAAAGTCTAAAACAACATCCTACATTTTTCATATGAATTCAATGGACGGGAAATCCATGTCGAGGAGCTTCTTGCTTTGCTTTGCGATGCGTTCTCTCTCGTCTTAGCAGCTTTACATACGTCATGTATAGGTCATGTATTAGGTCTTATTAAATTATCTAAAATGACATTTTGATTTAAAACGATGTGGAGGCCAAATATACACCTCATTCCCTGTTCCAGTTGCATGCAATGAACAATCAACTAACTAGTCAAAGAAGTGGTTCCCATAAAAGCAAACAAGCATAATTTGGAATGCTAGGCTGTGGGAACAATGACTTTCCACCATGAACGCCTTTTTCGCCTTATCCCCACATTGACGACTTACCTTACGAAAGTCTTTCCAAAATGTCAGCAAGTTACCATATTGTAACATAGCCTTAATTGCAATGATGTTGAAGGTGATTCGAGAAAACCCTAAATAATAAATATCTACCACAAATTTTACTCTAAATTTTAAGTTGAAAATAACTGGTAAGTTATTACAGTCCACTTTTCCAATTTTTTTTGGCTAGATTGTATGATGTATCTGCTTAGCAGATCACAGTTGGGAAGGAGTTATATATTTTGTATGGTGCAGATGCTGAGCATCTTATTTCGAAACTTACTAGTTAGGGCCTTCCATTACGTGCTCTTTCACGCAGGGAGGTTTAGAACTACTTCCCTTATTCATACTGTGAAGTGCATGTTATAGACAGGGAAGTTCGGGCTGTCATGGGTGCTGCCAAACAAATCAGCTTATGTTTCTTTGGACTTGCGGATGTCACTCTTTGGCAGTCGGCCAAGCGTAGTTCCCATAAAACATATCGGAAAGAGAAGAAAATATTTTTGGGATACTGCAGAGATGTTTGAGAATAGAGAGGAGAGCATAGAGAGAGGTAGCAGTGCCGACGAATTTATTATGCCTTATAGGGGATTTTCCTACAAAAGATCCCTCATATTTCATATACCCCTACTTTATTTCTTTCAAATCTATACAAAATTCAAGGAAACCCCCCCCCCCCCTCCCATACTTATATGGTACGGTATTGTATGGTTTTGGCCCAAAAAATAACCCCCTCCCGTACACTCACATGTTTTCTACGATTTTTCCTGAGTGCACCCCAAAAGATAGCAAAGTGCAGCCCTTGCCTCCAGAGACTCCTGATTCACATGTTGCATATATCCTATTAGACATTTATATGACTATAAATTCGATTGGTAGCTTGATGTTTTAGAAGCATTTTTTTTGTGTGATCGTATCTTAGAGATTGTTCGTTTGGTGTGCAGGTGAGAATAACGCTAGAGTCGTGCATGATGGGGAGCGAGAAATTGTTGCAATAAAGTGACAGTTCTGAGGAATTCCAATCTGAAGATCAGTATGAGGTAGATTCTGATGTGAGGGAAGTTTGATTTACTGGCAGCTTTAGTAGCTGCTGAGGATGCCGTGAAGGATGTTGGCTTGGCTGTTCAAGAGTTGCATATGGCACTTGCAAAGACATTAGACCGTATCCAAGGCGCCATGGAAATGCTAGAGAGTTATGACATCAATTCTACCATCCTGGAGAAAGGTGCCATGCAGTCATATCACAATCTGTGCAAGGCCCTTTTGATCAAGGAGTTGCGAGGAGGCTATAAGGCGACGGCATGATCCTGATGTGGCCAAGTGCAGCAAAAGAAAGGCGTCTGCATAGGCTATTCTTTATGTTCTATTGTGTCTGTGCAGTTCTATAAATAATGTTATTTTGTTCTGTTTCCATTGTCATGTGAAAGCCCATGTAATTTCGAACCATAGTCTTGTGAATATGTGATGTGCATAATCGAAGTAAAGTTTGGAATTATAAATTTAATTTATACCATTGGAAGTTGTATTTTGATTTTCGTTGAAAATGTTTATGTCTATTGATCTGGACAATATAGGAATCTGTCGGAGATTGATAACTCCAGTAAAAAGATCTAGGCCACCGGAAAGATGACTTTCCACCATGAATGCCTTTCTGACTTATCTCCACCTTGAAGAATATGGACAACTTACCTTACGAAAGTTGTTCCAAATGTCCGCAATTTTAGTACCATACTATAACATGACCTTAATTGCAATGATGTTGAAGGTGGTTCCACAAAACCCTAAATGATAAATATCTACCACTCCTTTTACTCTAAATTTTAACTTGAAAATAACTGGTAAGTATTACAGTCCACGTCTTCAACTTTTTTGGCTAGATTGTAGGATAGTTTCCTATGAGTTCATGGTTCAATAGGTCGTATAAGGTTAAGGGTAAGATGCCGGGGAAGGAATTAATGAACAACAAGCTTACCCTCACAATATCCCTTGGGGAACGGGATACTTCAACACTTGAAATATGCCAATTGGTCAACACTTGAAATATCCCAATTATGGAGCACGCTACTTTGGCACTCGATTGGTTCTTTACATTGGCATGGACAACTTGTTATTGGCATGAACGACTACAAGGACCCAATTGTACATCACCTTTGGGCTTTTTATGGGAAAAAAAAAGCACTCATTAAATATGGACCAAATAATAATTCCTTTCTACCTTTATAGTCTAGACCACACATACGATTTTAACAAGAATCTATTCTAGTGAAAGTAACACCTAGAAAACAACTTCGACTAAGTACTAAAGCCAAGTAGAATCCTACACGAGGGAAGGTAGTGCTAAATATTTTGGACAAAAACACGTAGATTCACAGAAAGTTGCTGCCAAATATTTTGCACGAAAAGAGGTAGTAGTATCCCATATTTATTTCGGCCCTTCTTTCAAAGGGACTACAACAAAGTCAATACAATAACAAAATCATAGAATTTGCACATAAAAGTAGGTAGAAGAAAACGACATGGACTGAAATCCAGAGTCCACACACAGAGTACCCAATACCAAATATACCTTCAAAGGGATTTAAGAAGCCCCAGTCCCAAGTCTGAAAGAAGTCTTGAGAAACGGGCTCCACACACCACATGGCATGTGAGAAAGGGACAACATATCAACCTCGAATCCAGCATTGATGATGCCTGCCCACGTACCACTATTGACTCCATTTTCTTAACATTTTTTTTTTTTAAAACCTGGTACACCTCTGCCAGATTGAAAGAATTTTGGTGCCTTCAATTGCCTGCTTCTACACCTCTGCTGACTTTCTAATTGCCTGCTTCTACACCTCTGCTGAATTTCTTGTGTCTGCAGGAGTTACCTTTATCTCCTCTTCGTTAGTTTCCTGTGACAGTTCTTCCAAAGACTTGCCCTTTGTCTCAGGTACGCAGAATGTGAAGCAGAAACCCAAAGCATTGCATATTCCTAACCCAATCAATGCTGCCCTTATGCCAATTCCTGTCGGATAGCCAGCATCGGTCTTAGTCGGGTCTGTGCTTTGTGCTGCATATAGAAATCCAAAAGCCCCTACTATTGCACCTGCTTTGCCAGATGCAGCAGAAATTCCATGGCATGTGGACCTCAATCTTGCAGGGAATATCTCTGCCGGAACTATGAAAGTGGTGCTATTTGGTCCAAAATTTGCAAAGAAGAAAGTCAATGCATAAAGAATAACAAAACCAAGATGGTTGTCATTTTTCCAATGATAATAAGGAATTGCCAGAGCAAACATGAAGACTGTCATGAAAAAAAAACCCATGAGCTGAATGGTAAATCTTCCAATCTTATCAATCAGGAAAACTGTAAACCAGTACCCAGGAACCGTAGAGAAAAGAGCTATCAGAGCCTGGGCCCTCGAGATTTTAAACACTTCTTCCAGAGCACTCATGGTTTTAGGAGCATGCAACCACCCTACTGATGTCAAAACATCTTTCTGAAATAAATTTTGGCTGTAAAATGCCACATCTAAGAAGAACCACGTTGTCGTAGTCCCAACCAAATGTAGCGCATGGCGTCGGAGAAATTGCCTGCTAAATAGACCAAATTTTTGCCCTGGTTCTTCTGCCTTAATGATCTGGGGTGCACTTTCTGTGACCAGATCAACTTGAAGAACTTTACTCATATCTTGTGTTGCCTGTTTCAAATTTCCAGCAACCAAAGCAGTATACCTAGCAGTTTCTGGCATCTTCATACGCCAATAGTAGGTTAGAACAGCAGGCAAAGCACCAAACATGAAAATTAATCTCCATACAAAATCTGCCTGAGAAGGAGTAGACAAAATAGGATCATCTTGAAATGCAGGGCTGGGATATGCGTTGTTGAATGCTGCAGAAACAATTATAGAAACAGCTGCTCCTCCAAGGATTCCAAAACCTTGCATAGCAAAAACTGCTGCAATAAATCCGCCCCGAGTTCTAGTATTTGCATACTCAGACATTATGGTGGCAGAAAGGGGATAATCTCCGCCAATTCCAAACCCTAACCAGAATCTAAAGAAACATAGAGTTGTCATAACAGATTTTGCAGTATGCCCAAAAGATAAACCACATGCTACTGAACAAAGGACCATCAGCATGAGGGTAATACCATAAACCTTTTTCCGACCCATTTTATCGCCCAGCCAACCGAAGAAAAGCTGCCCTGCTAGGGTTCCACAAAGGGCAACTCCGTTAACAGCAGCAGATACATTTGGAGGCAGAGATCCAGGCTTCCTTGTGGATGCATCATAATAATAGATTCGCCCCAACAGCCTTGTAACCGTAGAGATGCAAAATAAATCATATGCATCTGTGAAAAAACCCATTCCGGCTATGATTATGGCTGTAAAATGATACCATTGTGTCTTCGCCTTATCCAAGGCTGTTAGAACCTCAAGATTCGCCATGGATTACTCAGAATAGACTAAAGGAATTTGAAGAGCTTTTCCGACCATGCATATGCATGTAAGATTGCAAAAAGAGTGAATTTAATAGCACAGGATCTGGAATAAAGGTGAGAATGCTTTGTATATTCTCAAGAATAAAAGGTATATTTTTTTAAGAATCATACATGGAACTTTCGCCTCCGACTTGACTTTTGATCTAAAATTTCTTTCGCCTCCGACTTGACTTTTGCTCTAAAAATTTCTTTCGCTTTCGCCTTTTGCATGACTTTTGCTCGGAAAATTTAATATAACAATTTAGTAATTGTATGATTCAGAGTCAATCCCGTACTTTTTTCAACTATATACAACACCATAATTGGGTCGTTGTTTTAGTCGGTGGTGTAATCTCACGTCCACACGTCCTATGCAAATACCAAGGAATAACATTCGGGACAACAAATTCCCGATGACCTGTTGAATCGGTGGTTTTTTGTCACAAAAGCAACCGGGCAGATCTAGCTATGGCAGTTCTAGATCCAGCGAAGGGTTTCAATGGTGACGGCGTATGAGACCTTGCAGACCTGGAGAGCTAACAGACGCCATATCTAGGAGCTGGAGCCAAGAAACAAACACATCAACGCAAAAAATGACTCCCCCAATTATGGTATTGTTAGGGTAAGCTAACTGGTCCAAGATTCCCAATTAGCTGCTCCCAGCTCCGCCGGTCGCAGCTAACTGGGAATCTTGTCCCAGTTAGCTTACCCTAATACAATTTAGTAATTGTATGATTCAGAGTCAATCCCGTAGTGTTTTCAACTATATACAATTTAGTAATTGTATGATGATTCAGAGTCAATCTCGTACTTTTTTCAACAACAGTCTAAAACTACGTGTATATTTTTGAAGACTTTTAATATAATAATAATAATATATTTGTTAAACTAAAATTGTCTTCCTATTGTGAGCATTGTAGTTTTCTAAATATTTCTCCACAACTTTTAAACCATATATAATTCATACGTGTATAATCTTTATGATCCATTGTCTTTTTTGCGCAGTCCTTGACCTTATCACATCCCAACAATAATTACATCAATGATCCATTGCTACTATCATTATTTGCATTCCGTGGCATTCCAAAGTTTTTGACAAATTGCATTTCGTGGCATTCCAAAGTTTTGACAATTGTCTAGCTAATACAATGCAACGTGGATAAGGAGAATATCCAAAGAATAAAATAGAATAAACACCTTTTAAAATGTTTAGGCAATCTTCTACCTTTACAATTAAGATCTCGATTGAGTGTTTGAATTGCATGTTGCGACCCTGTCGTGTCTAACATTTATGACCTTGACATGCATTATTATAGTGTTCGATGGGGGCGCTTTGTGCATTAGTCAAAGTGGGCTCAATTGCAATGTTGTATACCTTGGGGGTATAGGTTGCTCTTTTATGACCAATGTGTAAAATGTCCATGCATATAATCCGAAGATGCAACACGTAAATAGAAATAAGGTCCACATTATTGTGCCATTCTCCTAACTTTATAGTTGAAAAATACAAGGGCGTCCAAAAAAGGGTATACCTTTTGGAAATTCCTTCATGTTCTACTTGACAACTACTAAATATAAACGACTAAAGAGGTTCATGCTTTACAACCGACCACTGATTAAGATCGGACATGTGATGGGTATAGTGCATAACAAAATATATAGGATGTACTTTAAAAGCTGGAGCCCCCATAAACGACAAACACAACATGCCATTAGATATTGTTTTGATACCAAGTTTTATAGACATGCCTAGAAGGTTCATCGATGCCAACAATCTTTTATTCCTTTATTTCGACGAGAAATACATTGGATATAATAATGGGTAATATTCCAAGAAAGGAATTTCAAAGGGCTTATAAAGATACCCTTCCATATGATGCAGTTTGAAATGATGACATACTATGCCTTCAGTTCGTGTTTCAGTTTGTTCTAGGTTCGAGGTTATTACTCTGGTTGTGCATAAAGGATCGCTTGTTCTTATTACAATTTTACAAGTGATCCTTAGTCTTATTAGTTTTCCACATTATGTTTGGATAGAAGCTAGTCTGCATAAACTACTTTTTTCGGTTATTGCTAGTTAAGTTGGCTTTGTTCTCATATCATCAAGTGTAAGTGACTCTTAATGGACATTTCGTTCTTTCTATTAAGTAGTTAAAAGCTCCCTTTCAACAACAACGACGGCGACGACGACGACGACGACGACGGGTAACGCAGGCTTGGGCAAGGGGTTGGGTAGATTGCAGAGGAGTTGGCAATTGTCCCCTTTTTATGCGTTTTAGAACATTTACACTTTGCTACATCTCCCTCATCTAGTGATTAGAAGGAAGCACATGACCCCAATATGCTAGCAATATAGAGCCTCTTTTAAAACATGATTTTAATCTAATCATGTATTGTCCAGTCAATTTGCACATGTAGACGTGGAGGTACTTACAAAGGGTGAGGATAATGTTACCCTGGTTTGGGTGGTCCCGGAGGTGTTTTTCCCGGCCTCCGGGATCACCCCCAATTCTCGACGGAGCCCGTTCGGGGGGCCTCCGTTTTGC
>JAANSK020220198.1:0-14309 GCA_011763485.2 Isoetes engelmannii
GCATTTTAGAAATTTCCAAAATTTTAGAAGGAATCTTTCAAACGCACTTCTTAAATTAGTGCGTTTCAATTCAAACACTGTTTAAAGTGCATTGTTTTGAAAATAGCCCGAGGATGGCACAAACAACTTATACCACAGTTTCTTTTCTTCTTGGAAGTTTTTATTTTATTCTTGGAAGCCACAAAGGTGAGGATATGATTTTATGTGTAAGAAGGAGATATGTTTAAATTATTGCATGAACATCATATAGATTGATGTCGTATTTGTTGAGGTGGCCCTGCATGTGCAGGGACACCGAGATACGTTACATATACTGGAATTGCAATTACTTGCCATTCTTGGCATGGCAACAAATCGATGTGCTAAGCACAGAGCCCGGATGACATGCCAGGAATGGCAAGTAAATTGCCATTCTTAACGTGGAAAACACGTAAAACAAGATGCAAAGTGCATCAAAGGGTTGCCCGCATATGATCCATGCTAGAAATCCGGATCTAACCTGATTAAGACGATCTTCCGCAGTGGTTTTTTGCTTGGGATTGGTGCTTAAAGCAAGCTGTAACACGGAAACTACAGAGGCCAGACAAACACATTCTTATACCAGCATGCAAATCACTACTTCGCTTGATAGAAACGGCTCTAATAAACAACAAACCGACCTCCGCTTGCTCTGTGCTGCTGCAGATCCCGCTTGACTGAAGCAAATCTGCAACAAAGGCCGAGCTCCAGTTGTGCTTCAGTTACAACTACAAGTTATCTAAGGAGGAAAGGTAAGGAGGAGTTGCATGGATTTCCAAAATCAGATCGACGGTTCAGCACGCTTGATAAAACTTTTCTTCTCAAGTAGCCGTTCGACGGTACATCCACGGTATATGCTGTCGCTGCCGTTTAGGAGGCATATTACTAGCATATTCCCCTTTCTCCTCAACCAGCCTAAGGGTATGCCCTACGGGCAACCCAAAAAGCATTATGCTGCTGTGCAAACCTTCGGAATGCTAGGATATTCTTGAAATGCTAGGTAAACACGCGAGAATGCAACTCGATGCAAGCTAGGCAAACAGATCAAATTTGACGTGAAACAACTAGCAGCTAACAAACAATAACAGTTGCAGGCTATTTGATCAAGGATCTGACCTTACGGGTCGTTTGCGCCATCAAAGTATCAGCAAAGCTATCCAGTTTTTCCAACCTCTGAAATGCGGGATCTCTCCATATTTAAAGTATCGTTTTGGGGGAAAAACTTTTCAAATTTCATGCCCGCCCGAAATTTGAAATTTAAATCTAAAGGTCGCGTCACGTCAAATCCTATATTAGATTTTGGTATTTATGACGGGCAGATAATATTTGTCGGAATCAATTTTAATTAGCCAAGCGGGCGCATCTTTTCAGTTAATTTGAAATTGCCATGCGTCAGGCAGAGACGTCAATACGAACTCAGAATTTCATTTAAAGAACACTAAAGCGAGTATCTAGGCGCTCACGTTTCCATTTTAGGTGCTCAAGTTTCCATTTTAGGCGCTTAAGTTTCCTCTTGTTTAATCTTGTCTTAAGTTCGTTATAGACTTTTGGAAGCTAGTCTAGGCGCCAGACGCGTGGTCATCGCTCTGCTCCGCTACAGGTGCCTCAAAAAACCTGTCAAGGTGATCTAGCTGATGTAGATAAGTCTATTTTCTAATGGTTGTCCAGTTTATGCTTTAAGGTTTTGGAATGAATTGAACCCTTCTCTGTTACTGTCCGTAGATGATTTTTCGAGCCGTGTTGTCTTTTTCTGCTTAGTTTGCTAAGTGTGCACTTAAAATGACCATTGTTGTGAGTTTATAGCCATCAAAGAGGACGAAATTGGGCGCCGGCCCAATTTCCCTCTACCTGCTGCTACCAAGCTGCCTGGCAAACTTCCAATACACAGATTAGGGGTACCCTAGGCGTCCCTGTTTGGGCTAGGATCCAGCCATCAAGGATTCATGTACCATCTGAATGAACAGGGTAAATTGGGCCGACGCCCAATTTATCCTGTTCATTCATTAAAATGTTTTGTTTCAGCCCTCCTATGAAATTGGGCCATCGCGCAATTTCATTGCGTATAAGCTCCTAGGTGTCTTCATATAGATTTTGGTTGAACATTGCAGGAAGTCGCTAGAGGGAAATCGAAGAAGATGGTGTTCACTCGACAAGGCCAACAACAGCTTGCCGATGTTCTAGTAGTACTTAGTGAGCTTCAACGAGAGGAGTCCATTAAGGTTGCCGAGGAGAACAGCATTTGCACATTTAGGAGTAAGTTCAGTTCTATTATTTTACGACTGCTAGTTTGGAGTGCTTCATAACATCCTCCTGCTCCATGAAACAGAAGCAGTGTCTCATGGAATGTATAGAGTACCTCCTGGAATTTGGGAGGAGAGGGGTACAAGCAACGAAGAAATGCTAGCATGGCTGAAAATGAACAAAGTGCGAATCAAAGCTCTGAAGAGGTTGCTAGCAATGGACCATCTGTGGGAAGGTAACACAGTGAGGCCTACTTTCCTAGAGATGTATGTTCAACGTAGGTTCGAGAAGCAACTCTTGGTCAATGATTTGCTCCGAGATCGTCCAGATATGGCTCGAACCCTGGACCGCCGACTCTGGAATCAGACTGTCGATGTCCCAGATGTGACAGCAGCGGAACTCCCAAATATCACATTGGAGGACATTGTAAGGGAGAATTTTCCGCCTGCCACTACAAGGAGGAAGCAGACATAATAGAATATACTCATCCTGCTCAGAGCTTTCCGGTATTTGACAGGAAATTGGATGCTATGCTGCCAGGCAGGGTGAGGAAGAACGACGACCATGACGGGTGCCATCCAAAACGGGCGGCAGCCCATTTTTCTTCCCTTCATGTAACATTTCGTAATATAAACCTATGAAATTGGGCGACAACCTAGTTTCGTGTCTGTAATTTATGTGAGAAATCAATATAAGTTAAATTATATGGATGACTTTTAATGGCTTTTGTTTGGGGTCTGGGTTCGGGAACTGTTGAGAGGAAGAACTCTGTGAGGACTATTGCGCCAAACAGCGGCTCCTATCGAAGAGATTGTCACGCGGGATTTTGGTACAACTAAGCAAAACAAGAAAGATGAAAGAAAACACCAAGGACAAAACTTAGGTCAATCGGCGAAACCGCTTTATTGATGAACAAAAGGCTACAAACAGGCTCGCAACTAAGGCAGAGCGCCGGAACAAGAAGCAACCACAAAATTGGGCTAACTTGTCTAAACTACTAGCCCTCAAAACATTGTATATATAGTACAACGGCCTCAGGCCCAAAATAGTGCGGAGCTAACCGCTCCGTGATCTGCGCTGCAGAAAATATGCTCCTGACGGGACACCATAATTGCAGGCAGTGGAGCTATGATGGCCGGGAATCTCGCATGTGCCTCTTGGTGGACTTGGGATGCTCATTGGATATGTCCGTGGCAAGATCCTTGCCGTGCCGCTTGCTTTCCTTGCCCGTGGCATCGGGCGTGGCCGACGTGCCTCCCGTGCCTGTGTCCTTGGGGTCCTCCTTGTACAACAGATAGAGGCCTGTGGTCTTGTCCACACTGCCCACCACACGGCCAACACTCCCCCCCACCAAAGAACACTGGATCTGTGGACAAAAGGGTGGTAATTCCTCATTAGGGGGAAAATCTTGCAGAAGGATCAAATTGTTGTGGGGCTTAGAACTCGTGGAGTGTTCACGTGCCACATCTGCTTTATACTTGAGGGCTGCTGCAGTGAAGAAGGTATTGAGCATGAGTTCCGCAAAACTTTGATGAACATATATTTGCTGCATAGGCACATTCAAGCATCAAAGAAATATCCAGACCAAAGGTTTTGGAATCTGCATTGGGGTTACAATAGAAAAGGGCACATTCTCGGACAGCTGCACACTTCAAGAGTTTGATCAGGACAGCACAATATCCTGCTTGACGATGAATTGAGGGATCTGGGCTGATCTTGGCACGATCAAGGAACAGCATGAGACCATAGATGGCATCTGTAGTTGTCTTCCAACCTCTGGGATTTGGCATATATGCCTAATTATTGGTGGTCTCAAGATCAGCATCTTTTTCCCAAACATACCTGCGGACAAAACGTGGATCCCAACGAATATCAGAACTGATGCTGGGAGGTGTCCAATCTGCATGAAGTGTGAGTGTTTCCGTCCAGAATCCTTGACGCCAATCAGCATGAACAGTGAGCAGTAAAGCAGGGGCACCAAGTATAAAGCAAACAACTTATACCACAGTTTCTTTTCTTCTTGGAAGTTTTTATTTTATTTTTGGAAGCTAGAAAGGTGAGGATATGATTTTATGTGTAAGAAGAAGATATGTTTAAATGAACATCATATAGATTAATGTCGTATTTGTTGAGGTGGCCCTGCATGTGCAGGGACACTGACATACGTTACATATACTGGAATTGCCATTACTTGCCATTCTTGGCATGGCAACAAGTCGATGTGCGAAGCACAGAGCCGGGATGACATGCCAGGAATGGCAAGTAAATTGCCATTCTTACAACGTGGAAAACACTTAAAACAAGATGCAAAATGCATCAAAGGGTTGCCCGCATATGATCCATGCTAGAAATCCGGATCTAAGCTGATTAAGACGATCTTCCGCAGTGGTTCTTTGCTCGGGATTGGTGCTTAAAGCAAGCTGTAACACGGAAACTACAGAGGCCAAACAAGCACATTCTTATACCAACATGCAAATCACTACTTCGCTTGATAGAAACGGCTCTAATAAACAGCAAACCGACCTCCGCTTGCTCTGTGCTGCTGCAGATCCCGCTTGACTGAAGCAAATCTGCAACAAAGGCCGAGCTCCAGTTGTGCTTCGGTTACAACTACAAGTTATCTACGGAGGAAAGGTAAGGAGGAGTTGCATGGATTCCAAAATCAGATCGACGGTTCAGCACGCTTGAAAAAACTTTTCTTATCAAGTAGCCGTTCAATGATACATCCACGATATATGCTGTCGCTTCCTCCAATCTGGGCCATTTAGGAGGCATATTACTAGCATATTCCCCTTTTCCCCAACCAGCCTAAGGGTATGCCCTACGGGCAACCCAAAAGCATTATGCTATGCAAACCTTGGGAATGCTAGGAGATTCTTGAAATACTAGGAGATTCTTGAAATGCTAGGTAATCACAGGAATGCTGGGTAAATTCTAAGAATGCAAGTAAAAACGGTGCAATAGCCCATTATAGAAGTTCATTGCACAATAAGAGCTTCTTAGTAACATCCTAGTTTTGAAACAATGCCACGACACTATTGACACAATGCCAAAATGCTACTAAGTGTTTTGTACGAGACACATTTGTTACTTCAAGTCAGCGTATTTTCTAACGTAGACCGATTCCCTGTGTCAAATAGAGTTGGAAATGAAAGGGAAACATTCCGCTTGGAAGAATAAAAATTCCTCCCATCCCACTTGTTCTCTAGGTTGCATGCCGAGCAAATGCATGACCCCAAAATGTCTAGGGGATTACCGGAGGAAGACAATCCATATGTGTCCAGTAGCTCGCACACTTTGTAAGAATATTTTGTAACATTAGAGTGCATGCTCTTTATAATGGAAGGATTGTGCTTCTTTCAATTACGTAATCGAGAGATTCCATGTTGGTATTCAAATGGCATTCAGTGAATGAAACATCAACTAACCAGAAGTAATCGATTGTGTATCCCCAAGATCATAGACCCAAACCAGATCTTATATTGATCATAAGTTTTTATACATTTCTCAATTGGGGCATGTTATATTGAATTCAATGGTAAACCTGTGCAGATGCATAATATTCACTCTCCTTGAATACGGGCCTCAGATCTTCCTCACACATGAACTCTAGAGGGACACAAACAAGATGTCCTTGCACGCCTTCTAAATCGCTCAAATTTTCTCCATTTCTTTGTATGGCTGTAATTGGCGCAATACCCAAATCGATCGTTGTTTCAGCTACTTTTTCTTTCTGCATTGCAATGGCCTGACGGAGAATGTTTCTACAAAATAACAAATACATTTAGCCTCCAGCATCTCAATCTTAAAAAGACACTCACATCAGAATCTAACCTCGAAGGTATGTGATCATTTGGTAAGCAGCCAAAAACGGCATCATATATAGCGGTATTCATCTGCAACAAAGAAAGTTATTCAGCAACTGGAGAAACAAGGCAGATCCCCAAAACCCCAAATCAAGTTCTGATACCTGAGCCCGATACATCCACGCATCCTTATATGTCGTATCAGATATAGGATCCATCACATTATCCACCTGTTAATCCCAACATGCACCATGTTTAGACATATTGGAGGTGGAAACAAACTCTTTACATCTATATCGATAAGCTCATCTATATCAATAAATTTTTTCTGGTAAACTTTCTAGCTGGCACTCTAGGAAAAGTTTGGCAAGGAGACGCGAAATAATAATGCACGGTATAATCCTGAAGTACAAGCCAAATGCCAACCTAGTAGAAGAAAAAGAGACGTCCACATTAAAAGGACCCTTCTAACCAGTTTAGTCAAGTCAGTATGACATTAGTGAACAGGAAAAGGCTTCATTAACAAGTGTTTTGTGACATCTAGCTCGGTATTAGGCACGGTAGAAAGAACTTCAGCCATGAAAAAACTAGATGTTATTATAGCACCTTGCAACCATGAAACTAAATTGGGTACCTGAGATTTTCGTAGCCCAAGGTGTTCAGCCCATAAAGACAACCTCAAACTCTGTGCAAATTTTCCAGCTTTCCAAAGTTTGCCATTCATAATAGACTCGACAAATTCAACATCCTCTAGCACAACAGCAATCTGCAAAGAAGTAGAATGAACATTACTCCTAATCGCCATTTAAACAGTTTCAATTATAAGATCTCTTCGTCAATTTCCTGTATGCTAAATGTCAGATTAGTGTTCAATAAAGTGCAATGTTTCATGCCGGTTTGGGAGGCTATACACCTACACTATTAACCTCTGTTGAAATGACAGGGAGTCTTATGTAGCATCTGAAAAATTATAGATTTTTTGACACTGATATGATACATGGCTTGGTCGTGGGCAAGGATTTGTCCAGTATCCTCAGTCCCAAGATGGTTTTAAGTGGAGGAAACAAATCACCAATCACAAAAATCAATATGCTTTCATTGACCGTCGTTACACCTCAACCTGCCTATAAGCAAGAGAATACCTCAGAGTCCCTGGAACCTAACAAGCTCCTGTCATTTATATTTGCTGAACCAAGCAGGACGGCCTTATCATCTACAATCATGATCTTGCTATGTACATAAATCTGCAAAAATAAAGCAACAACTTAAAACATTAGTTACCAATTCAAAGACGATTGTAGCAAAAAAAATTATTTCTGCATACTTGGCTTGTAGCTAAAGGGCCAGTTTCTGAAAGTGTTCCATGACTGCGGAGGCCATAAAACGATATATAATTCTCAGCTTCAGAGCCAAGTTCCTGATGAAGGCGTTGAAGAATGGAAGCGTTGCCCCTACAAATGGTACGATATTGCCAGTGCAGAATTGCCCTAACTGATGCAGCACCTGCATCGTCTACTCCACCCTGTGCCAATAAAACAAAATTGAGAGAGACAGCCTCTATTGTTCTCAAATTCAATCTAAATAACTGCACTTGAATATACACCTGAAATCCAGGTAATAGAGGCAAAACAATAATAACCCGAAAGACACGTTTTTCTTTATAAGCACGAACTATCCGTGCATACAATGCTTGTAAGACACGATTCTGTATAATCGCATCTCCCTCGAGACCAGAAATAAAAAATTGATTCTGGTATCAAAATTGAATGGTTAGAACTGCCCGCAGCTACACTAGAAAATGAAAGTAAATACCTCTATGTAAATAAAGTGTTCAGCTCTATCTATTAATGAGCAGTAAGCTGAATGGATGCTGGTTTCTTCAAGCTGGCTGGTACCTGCAGACCATTGTCCGACACTTCGAATGACCTGTTAAAAAATTCATTCACGAAAAAAGTTCTGGTCATGAAATTTTGTGTACATCAGAATCTTCTAGTTCTAAGACTAGAACATAAATCTGTTAGTTTCAGCAGTCCTTATATCAATTAATCGTACATCATAGATTGTGGTACATCATAGATTGTGGTGACAGGACCTAAGTAAACATGCCGCTAGCTTATTTTGTTGTGCTTGCCTCACAAGCAAGTAGTCAAATATCATTGCCCATTCCTTCACGAATATTTACTATAGTGGCTAAAGCTATGCATAACTAAAAAAAGGTATGCTGCCAATAACAGCGTAGATTGTTTAAGGATACCTGGCATTGGCATTTCACACGAGGGCCGCACTGCCCAAGTTCAATGCTTGGCCTCTCCACATCCCACCATTCTTTGGTGTGTGCTAGGCTGCCATTGGAATATCCAATCCATTTTCTAGCTAAATGCATGTCCTCTGTTTCTTTAGAAGTTCTTTCTTCACTCCCCACGAAATTATGCATTTGCATATGTAAGTTATCATCTGTATCACCAGGAGCCAACAAGGGCAATGTATCTGAGTGGAACATGCTCCCAGACTTGGTTCTCTTGCCAAGTAGATGTTCATCAGGTTTTCCTGCAGGATCTTCCAAAGGCAGAAGCAAAGGAATATCATGTGATGATGACGAAGAGGAAATACTTTTTGGCTTCGTAGAAGTTCTTTGGATCACATCCTCTTCCTCAATAACTGCATCCTGATGCTCATTACCAGTCAGATAATGGGGAATGACCATATGATGCTGTGGCAACAGCAATGGGATGGCCTCCTCATTTGGTGCCTTATTCCTCTGAAAAAAGTAAATAGAAAAGTCAGAAAAAATAAAGCAGACGTATTCCGCAACACAAATTGAACCACCTTAGCATAGTTCCATCTTTGAACAAAATGTCTGGCAACATCCCGACAAGCGGGACCCCAAAGTGCACAATGCACATCATGCCAAGGCATGCGGGGTAGTTTCTGCCGGTCCAACTCATCTTTCATCATATCTTCCCATGAATTGGGCTCAGACTCCCTAAGCAAATTGTATACATTGTAGAGTCATGATCATGGGTCAGTTTCCAGAAATAACTGCAGAAAATAATACCTAGGATTATAGTAGTCTTTTCCAGGCCAAATCTTGCATGGATTATCTTGAACATGGTGCTCAGAATCATCAAACCTTCCAAAACACAGGTCCAACCCACCCAAGAAACAAACCTGCTGGTCAACAATCACGATCTTTTCGTGGTGTGACCTGTAAGTGAATTTATTTCTCGCTAAAATTAAATACTGAAACTCTTGGCCTGAAATAAAATATACTATTTACATATATAGGAGCTTAGCAATGGCATACCATAGGTATACACCAGAAGAGAAATGATCAGGGAAACGCAACACCTTGATATTTTCATGAATGTTGAGTAATCTTTTCTTGGTATGTAAACTATTAATTTTGAGAGCAATAGACATCTCTTTATAAATCAAAACATATATCTGCAAATGTAAATATGGCATGATAAGTGCGGCGCTGAATTTCATCATACAAGTTTTACATGAATATATACCTGTACACCCATCCTTGCTTTACTCCCTAACAAAGAATCTAAACGAGATGATTCATTGAGGTCAAAAGGGCGCCTGAGATATAACTCCGGACAAAGCCACCAACCGGTGATAAAAATCTGCAAAACATCCATTAGGCTTCCCTAAAATAATTATTCTATTCTCCAAGAATATAGTAGTAACATGAAACACCGGGCAAATAGAGAACATGAAGGCTACCTCGGACTTTGCTTCTTCAATGGCTTCAGCTATTGCATTGAAGGCAGACTGCCCATCAATAAACCATTGTGCTGCTGTGTCATCATCTGTAATTCCTCGTAAAGGAGCAAAGGAGCCAAAGCGATGAGGATGGCACCAGCCTTCAGGTGGCCTTAGTCCTGCATCATTAATTGCAGCAACCCAATCCTTTGCATCAACCCCTGCCTTTGTCCTTAGCTTAACAGCCCGGTTTCCACATGTAACCTGAAAAATTTAGCAAATCATATGCATGCTTAGATTTTGTAGCTGGCAATCGTACTAATTCAACAAAATTTACAAGCTCATTATGCTAAATTTCTCCTTGAAGCAAAACAACAGACTCTAGACATGGCTATCTTGGCATTTCACTCACGTAGAAACAAAATCGCAATGGATTGCGTTCCTTTGCCATCTTCGCTAAGCAGATTTGTCCCTCGGTTCGCCCCCTAGACGGCGGAAGAAGGTCAAAGACAATTATGTCCAAAAGCTTTGGATCAAATGGGTCCGATAAAAGTGCCAAGAAACCTGGTTTTAGTACAGCCCACACCTGCAAGGCAATATTTATTATGAATCAAGTAAGATCAGCAGCCAAGTAACAAAATTCAGTAGTACTTTTTGCCAGTTCCTTGTCCAACAATTGCTGAAAATTTTGCATGAACAACATCGTGTTCCATCTTGTGATTGAACTGTGGGCAAGTGTTGCACCCTTACATATCCCTCCCTCAATTTTGGTCCATACTCAGCTACAAAGGAAAGCTTTGAAACCTCCAAGAACTTGCACAGCTGCTTAAGCAAAGGAAATATTGCTAAGAATCAAGTTAAACTTCTTGAAAGCTATGAACGTGTAGATAAAAGGCACACCTCTCTTGTGTTTACAATGTCAAGGCTTCTTAAAAAATAACCAAGATAGTTTTGCAAACTAGTCTTAGCTCTATCCGAAATTGTTGGAAGCCGCCCCAATGACGGCCGCATAACCGGAAGCGCTGCTGCTGATGGAACATCTCTGTGCCAAAAAGTGGGTAGGGGTCACCTCCTTATAGTCGAGATATTCTGCCAAGTTAATCATTAAGCCCGGTCTGAGATGCAGATCGGAACCTCCTAAGTGATCTCTACACAACATACCCTTTACATTTCTGCCACTAAAAAACACAATAAAGTGGACAGAACCTGCGTAAGGAAGGAGGACTCCCCACTTGGTCTTCATAATCAGGTACATGAAAATTTGAATGGGCATGATCCATTCCAAGATTTTGAAACCATTCTTTCACCTAGAAAGTTCATTCAACAGCTTCAAGTAACTGATGCAGCTGACTATGTTAAAAATTCTTATACCAGAGACAAACCTGTTCTTGCTTCTCATGGAAGTCCTCAAGAAGGGCCCTTTTCTTTAAAGAAAGATGCAAGGCAAAAAACTGCACTGCTTTCTTCTGAAGGACCCATTTAAACTATATACAAAAGTAATACAAAAAAAAAAACAGTCAGCCAGCAATCCTCCAGCAGTTTCTTTTTTTAGGATCAGAATACAATATCTTTAAAACAGCCTCAAATGTAGTTCAGCAATCCGAAGCATAGATGTAAGGCACATTACACAGATTGTGTCAGTGAAGAGTAGAACATGCCTGCTTATATTTGAATTCAATCGTATATAGTAACTGTAACTGGCCAAGATCATCTGCTCTTGAGACGTCTACTACAGTGGCCACGGGCAGCTCCTGGAATATCCATTCTCCCTCACCCAAGCTATCGTGAGGATGACTTGGGGAGCCTCCTGACATTGGCAGGTAATGCGCCTCTGGAGCCATAAAAATTGTCTTTGCATGCTCAATTTGTTTATGAATAATTCAGTTGCAGATCCATTATCTCCACAGAAATTTGATCAGAAAATAAATGGATATTTTCTGATCTGTAGTCTTATAACCAATAGCAATATCATTATAAATGAGACTATGACAATTCACCTCAGTGCAAGCTACCACTTAGCAGGAATAACTGCGAGATAATTCACCATGAATAAGCCCAAAATACGGAAGCAAAGGGGTCAGAAATTGAAAATTGAATTTGGAATTGGAAGCTCGAAGAATAGGGCGGCGCCGGAGAAGGAATCAAAGGGAGGGGAAAGAGGGAGAGAAAAATCAACAGCCAAGCAACCTAGTAGTGGAAGCCTAGTATTCGTCTTCAGAAAGCGTTTTCTAACCTTACGTGGCAACCCGAGCAAAAGTATGATTTGTATAGATCCTACGTATATACGAAAGCAATACGGGAAAATCCATTGTACAAAAATTGTTTAATACTCTAGGCAATCTTGGCCACATGACTTTACCCAAGATGGCAAGGCAAGATAAGACTAGGGCCAGATTCCACCATGTGTCCTCGTTCATACTTTGGCATCAAAACTCCAATCTTGGGAGCTCTCTAAGAAACCCCTAAGCATGTCCAGATGGCAAACAACAAACTCCCGAGGGATCTCGCATAGGATTAGAATCTCTAATTATTGCAACCACGTCTGTTGCATCTAACCTCCAAGTGCCCAGCTATGGACGCCACACGATTAGTCAAGCTCCACCCTGGTTCCTTTACTTAGTTACAAGTTTTACATCAGGAATGTTGCACCTGACCTCCAAGTGCCCAGCTATGGACGCCACATGATTAGTCAAGCTCCCCCATGGTTTCTTTACTTAGTTACAAGTTTTCTTTGTGCGTTAGGATTGTGTTGAGCCTTATGAATGACCTCTAACTATGTTCTCGTTGTATGTACGATCTATGGATGATCTTATGAATGATCTAGCTCTTAAGCTTGCACTCATTGGATATCATTGGACTTTTAATTACTATTTTGTGGCCTTTGAATCGCGCTGCGCGCGGAGCAGGCGCTTAAAGTAGGCGCTTTGTAGGCTTGAAAAACTCAAACGACCACCTATTCGTATGACCCGATCCGGCAAGGCGAAGCCTTCTGGCTCGCCTGGGAAAGGGAACATGGAGTATGATGGTGATTTGGGTCAGTTGATTGCTTTGATGCAAGATATGAAGCAGCAATTGAATGCTTTGCAACAAACGGTGGATGTTCTTGCTACACAGAATTCTGATCTAATGAAGCAAAATGAACAACTTCAGGCCCAAATTGGGAAGCCGAAGGAGTTCCAGATGGATATGATCAAGAAGGAATTGGTTGAAGCGGTGGCAGATACAGCACGATACAATCTAGAAAAGGCTTCGGTGGAGCAACTCGAACAGCAAACTAGGGCCAAGAACTTGAAGATCAGCGGCCTTCCTGAGGTAGAAGGTGAAATAACCACAGATGTTGTCAATAATTTCTTTAAGGAAATTATGCACCTGCATGATCCCGGTTTTGTACAGTGTAGGAGATTAGGGAAGGCAGGTAATTATCATCGTCCCATCTTGGTTAAGTTTGAAAAGATTGAAGCTAGGGATCGGGTTATGGCCAATAGATCCGCCTTAAAGGGGCACAAATTGTGGCTGGATCCGGACCTTACTCAGGCACAAAACGAAGCTAGGAAGAGAGAATGGGCTAAGGTGAGGGAAGCTAGAGAATCTGGGGTAATTGCTTTTCTGGACAAGAACGGGAAAGCAGTAATTACAAGCAGGAAGAAAGATTAGGGAGACAGGATCTTGAGAGCCATGGCATGGAATATACATGGTGCCACTCAAGCAAAGTTTGATGCAGTTTATGAACTGTGGCAGAATGTGGATTTGGTAGTACTTATGGAAACGTGGCAGCATCAGTCCAAGGGGCTGCCTTCACTGCATGGTTTCCAATTGGTTGCGAGTTTATGGAATAAGAAAACACATCATATGGGTAGAGGGCATGGTGGCATAGCCGTATATGCCAAAGAACACATTTCAGGTTTAGTTAAGCTGAAGAAGACGCATATTAAAAATCAGCACCTGTGGTTAGAACTCATGTTAGGGAGCAAGAAAATCATGTTAGCTGTATGTTATTACGCCCCTCTTCAAGCGAGGCTCTATGATAGTAAAGAGTTTGATCGGACAAACCCATACCATGAATTATCTAAAGAAGTGGTTGCCTTTCAAGATGCAGGAGATGTAATAGTTGTAGGAGATTTTAACGCACGAATTTACAGCATGCAAACAGCGACTTATGAGCAGCCGTTTGATGTACATTTGGATGAGATTGAAGATAAAACATTCCTCAGGGTCTCTGATGACTTAGACACTAATCTTATGGGCAGATTATTTCTGGAATTCGGCACGGCTTCTGGGCTAAAAGTCATGAATGGCATAGATGCCTTTCCACTGTCAAGAAGTTCCACTTGCATCACCCACAATGGTACGAGTGTTATTGATTATCTGTTAGCAGAAAACATTGCAGCAATCAAGGACTTCAGGATTGGCGAGAAGGTGATCGAATCTGATCACACGCCGCTCTATTTTGATATTGCTTATGTGGACTGTTCTAGGGATGTATCAGATTTATATCAGGGTGCATCTAGGCTGAAATTGAATTATAGTAAGCAC
>JAANSK020220309.1:0-14309 GCA_011763485.2 Isoetes engelmannii
GGGGGGTAGGAGGGCTGAAAGGGTGAGTACTGTTACAATTGCTTTAATTTCAATAGTTAAAAGGTCAATTACTTTTACAAAGCTTATAAAAAGCCACCAACCCACGCCTGAAGATGAAGTACCCGTGATCTAGTGTATGCCCTTTTCTTTTCCTTCTAATTACAATTTCATGAGCCCAATCATGAGCCACACAAGGGAAAGAATAAGGCATAGTAGATCCAAATCCCATAGCATTTGCAACTGCTAGAAGAGCCAATGTACAACTCAGATGCTTCTTTAATTCTGCTCTATGACAACTTGCTATTACAACTCCAATTTTGAATGACTTGATTTGTCGAAAGACTTTTCTGGAAAAAAAAAAGTTGGTTTTGACAAAGTCATTAACGTTGGTTGAACATAATAGAAGAAAACTTACTTGGTTGCTTAAGTGATGGAATGAGCTTATCTGATGGTGTGCTTCAAAAGTGTTGTTGTCTACATTTAGATTGCATAGGTCATTTGGACCTGAACTCATCTTGTTGGATAGGTAAGATTGCAAACATGTCCTTTGTTTTTGTAGCTCGGTACAAAATGTCTCATTGTCAATGCAGAGTTGATTCATTGCAGTCCAACATAGCTGAAATGTGGTATCAAAGCATAACTAATAAATAGAAGAAATAAAATTTAGTTATTGTCCGTTTTAAATGCATTTAACGGTGTTATGATTCTATATTTGTTTCTTTGCCAAATTTTAGGATGGTTTCCCATGGGCCTCCAGCCTCAAAGTTAGTTTTTTGGAGGTTAGATTGTGGTGTGCAAGGTTCTCATGGTCGCCTTACCTTGAGAAACTCAGGCTTTTGACCTGAAATGAAAGCATACACCCTCACAGTACCTATATTATGCCTCATCACAACATTAGGATTTTCCCCCCCCCCCCCCCGGCCCCCTCTTTTTTTATTAAAGTTCCTCAAGTTCACTGTTTGGAAAAATGTTTAATTTGGGTTTTAGAATCATTTCTTAGAAATATGTTCTATGCTTCAAAATGGAGTTATGCTATGTATTGATTAATCCTCAAAAATGCCAACCCGTTTGCTTTGTACATCCACAATCAGAAAATACCTTTAATTGTGCATCATTTGTATTGCATTGTCCATGTACATGACGCGTCTCTGCCTGCAAACCACTTCTATAACTAGAATGAGCTTCAGGATAGGATACATAGATTTGCTCGACTCTACATTACTTTACTCTTACAATGACATGCATCACATACTAGTTCATCACACTTTTTTTTTAATAGTGACAACCGTACTATTCCATTGAACCCCCATTTAAATCCCTGATAAACCTATCTTGTGCACTTTTTTTACAATGACAATAATTCCTAGAGATAATCTGATAAATGTTGGTGTAGTGTTGTTCACGTTTTAGTGGCTTTGATATGAGTAATCTCTAGCTCAGGATCCGATTTAGATCAATCTAAAGTGCCTGAGCATAAATAAAAGAAACCCTAACATTTCTCCCTAGAAGGGGTGAACTAGACACTGGTACTCAAAGCCACAAGACAAATCCCATATGCAAAGTGTTTTCCGTTCATTTAACGAGTTATGATGATAATTAGTTTATGCTCCATTGTCATGGAAGGGTTTAAAGCTCACAAGTATATGCTCGTTTTGCTCCCTAAAAACTAATAACTCCTTCGCAAGAGCATCCAGTTTGGTTCGTGCCTCAAGATCTACATCCCCAACATTTCTGGGCTCCTCCTTAGTTTTAGGTAATGCTCCTAATGTGTTTGAGACCACTTCTGGGCTTCTGTTCGATTCTTTGTATGGCTCATCTTCCACTACGACAGATTTGGTAGATTTGCCAGCACTGCTAGCAAGTTTTTGTACTGAAACTTCAAGATTCTTCAGCACAGCATCACCCCTACTTAAGAAAATGTGTTCAACGCTGTTTCTTTCTAAAATTACATTAGGAAAATATCCATACCAACCTGCCTAGATAACTCTCTATTCGTGAGAAGATGCTTTTAAGTTGCTTATACACTGCCGGTATCCTATCAGGTGCATTTTTTGAATTACCCTTCCGCAAAACTGTCCGATTCTGTTCACAGTATGAGATATGGGATCAAAGCCTTATAGCTGATGTCATATAGCAAGAAGGCAGACAACAGGAACATGGATATTAAAGTACCACGAATTTGACAGCTTTATCATTCGATTTTCCTCTTGCCAAATCCTCCAAATTATCAAGCCGTTTTAGCAGCTCATTAAAGGTATCAATTGGTGCTGGAGGAATGGAATCTTTCTCTGTGACTGGTTGCATCTCCTTTGTGACTGGTTGTTTGGGTATCTCCCTTGTGACTGGTTGTTTGGGCATCTCCTTTATGCAGTCTTTCCTTGTCAAAATGTTGCTAATTTCTTGTTTTAGATCGTCTAAATATTCCTGAATTTCTGAAGGCTTTCCAACAATAGTGTCGTCTTCCAAGTTCCTTGAAGTTTCCTTCATTGAAGCCTCAAGCATGCTATCTTTTGTTGGTTTAACCTGTGCCATACTTTTTCCCTCTAAATATTGCCGGGGCATTCCCCTTTTGTGCTTGTGTAGTGTTTCCTTTTCCTCTTGCCTCACAAAGATATCTTCTAGCTTATTCAATTGTGCTCGAAGTTCTGATCCTGAGACTGATTTTTTCACAGCAATAACATCCTCAAACTTCCTTGGGGTAGACTTTATAGAACTTGGTCTTGAATTGTCGAAAATACTATCCTTCAAAAAGGGGAACTCAGTTTCCACTGCCTTCTTTCTAAACATGCCCTTGATTCCTGTAAATCGTTGCCTTGGAGTAGTTATTTGAGAGGATAATCTTGAGTTGACGCCACTAAGGATTTCATCGAGCTGCCTTATTTTATCAGAAAAACGTGAATAACTCTTATGGGCAAGAATTTGGCTAGCATTCAAAGAAGACTTGGTTTCAAGGCTTCTCCACTCACACATGGGGATATAGGAGCTGTAGCTTGTTGGTTTTTCGCCGTCAAGAAAGACTCGAGGACTATAAGGTTTTCTAATTTTTGGAGATGGAATCTTATTTGGGGATAAATGAGGCCCCACTAACATGCCATCAACATTAGAACCAGGAAGCCCCAATACTTCAAGCTTAAGAGGGGCTAAAGGTGTTTGGTGTTGGTTCTGTAGGTTTAGAGGCATAACTGCTTGCTGATCCTCAACATGGTTGCTTTGAAATGGAGCCTGAGATTTATTGCCATAGATAAACCCAACTGGACTAGACTGCTGCACAGTATCATCAATTACACTAGGATATATACATCGCAAATTGAACTTCATTGTTCCTGGTCAGTACATAGCCATGTCTTCAGAAATTTTTTGAGAACATGCGCTCTTGAATCAAAAGTTCCATGTCATTCCATGCCTCAATGACTTTTATAACTGTTGATGGCCGACCCACCGACCTAGGTGGGAGAAGGCCGATCTAGGTTGGGATTTATTGCCGAGCTACCGACCAATTTTGCCAAAATCCAAGTTTCTTTTTTCCTGCAAATAAAATTGCACTTCAAACAACTTCAAAACAGTTGAAGTATAAAATTAAAACTTCAAAACCAAAGTACAATCAACGATCAAATTACAATATTTTGTACTCAGATGTAACAAAGCAAAAGATAAATCAGATATAAGAAAGCAAAAGATAAAGGAAGCAATTTATGAAAAGCACAATTTTTATGTTTCAATTTAGAAAGAAAAAAACCTGTTTCTGGGTGACTCTTAATCAATCCAGTAAATATGTTGAGATTATGTTGAAATCGATCTCTAATACTCCTTACACCAAAATGATCAAATCCTGCATGCATTTAAAATTTTGTCAAAGGCCTAAAACAGTGCCTCATAAATTCAAAAATCATTGATTTGAGAGCTTATAGCATCAGAGCGTTCTTCTTTCTCACGTTGTTAAACAGGGTTAAGCATATTACTATTCTAACAGAAGCTTCAATACATAGACTTGAAATTGTTATGTTTGCAAGCACAAAATCAGATATCCATATCGTATCATTAACATTTTGTCTCATTCCTTGCGTAACAAACACATAAGATAACATACTTTCACATCTGCACTTCAATATTGAAACCAGATTATATATATAGCAGCATTATCTTGCAATTGATTTGTCTTTACATTTGTTATGCCGCAATACAATTTCCTGCTTATGCAAAGAAACACTAGAATTTTGATCCAAGTTTGTACAAATGGTCTGCCACACAGACATTTTGCTTGCAAATTCATTCGGCATATTACAAGTAGACTGTTCTTTCTAAATTACACTTTCTAAAAACTCCCAGCCTCTGGTACCATTTTGGCTTCTTTAATTCGAGGCGCGCCATTAAATGCATGGGCTCATTTTCTGCCTCTTCCAAAAGGGCTTTAATCCAACCTCCACTGTGTTCAAAGCAGAGATTTGAGATGCAGCAATACTCTGCCTACCATTCCAGGTACTGCTACTATGGTTTTTAGGAACAATACTCTCTAGTAATAATCCTTCTGCGCTATCAAAACCAGCATGAGTTTCTGTTGGAGAGTTTCCTATATATTTACTAATGTAAACAAGAGACCTCAAAAATAATGACACAATTTTTCAATAAAGTCCAATGTATCAATCGGCCATCTCAATATCTTAATTGTTCTATGGGCAGTCTTGGGCCCCAGGAATGGCAGCAGATTCTACAATGTAGAAAATCGTGGAAGGCCAAGAAAAAATGCATCAAGAAATACTTATCTCTTGTCAAAATGCACGATCCAGCTCTACTATGGTCGGAATAGAGAGTTTTGACACAAAGGGGGATTTAAAGGCCTTCGTTTCTTTGACATTTTCGGTGCCTACCCTAAAACAAAAACGAGAGGCAAGATTTCTTTTCTGGAAAAACTTCAAAATACCCTTATGAGGTTTTGCTAAAATTGCTAAAATGCCCCATTTTGGAGTTATTTTTAGGGGAATGATCGCCTAAAATGCCTCGCTTTGAGGTATTTTTAAGGGAATGATCGTAACTTTTTTACGATGCCCTCATAAGGGTATTTTGAAGTTTTCTTAAAAAAAGAATTCCTGCTTTTCGTTTTTGCTTTAGGACGTAGGCGCCAAAAATGCCGAAGAAACGAAGGCCTTTAAATCCCCCTTTGTGTCAGAACTCTCTGTTCCGACCATAGCAGGGCTGGATCATGCATTTTGACAAGACGTAAGTATTTTCTGATGCATTTTTTTTTGGGCCTTCCACGATTTTTTGCATTGTACAATCTGCTTCCATCTCTCGGTTGATACATTGGACTTTATTGAAAATTCGTGTCATTATTTTTGAGGTCTCTTGTCTACATTAGTAAATATATAAGAAACTCTCCAACAGAAACTCATGGTGGTTTTGATAGCACAGAAGGATTATTACCAGAGAGTGTTATTCCTAAAAACCATAGCAGCAATACCTGAAATGGTAGGCAGAGTGCTACTGCATCTCACATCTTTGCTTTGAACACAGTGGCGGTTGGCCTCATTGTCCTGACCTCCAGGCTTGTAGTAGGCAAAAAATCTGGCAACTGAAATTATTTTTGATGTGGCACTAGTTTATTTATGAAGATGGAAGTCTATTTTGCCTATATTTCTTGGCGGTGATCTCCAATGGTGAACATTTCATCTTTGAACATTATGCATTTCTTAAAGGACAGGAAACACATTCATATTATGAGCCATTGAATATTCTAACTTGGAATGTTGGGTACCATATAATGTATTCCAGCATACAATGCATTACTCATTCTTACGAACAAGCGGGCATGTTTATTAAGGCCCTAAATACTTTTGTTAGGGTGCAGGATTATGGAATGTATAGTATCTAATAGGCTACACAGTTAGAAAGTACCACTCTTCTTTTCTAAAGCATGTAAGCTGTTAGCTGTCCACCTAGAATTTACTAATAAAAACTCCATAATCAACATAACAACATAAAATCTAATAGCATTGAGTCTGGTATAGAAAAAATTGAAGATGAAGAAATTGAACTTTTGAAAGACAAAAACAGACACTAAATAATACACACAGAGAGCATCAAAAAGGAAACAGATAGATGCATACCTGATCTAAATGTGACATCCCTGCTATGCCATAGCCAACTAAAAAATTCAGAGAAAAGGCTTTGGCGATGGAGTAAATTTTCAGACCTGTTTTACTTCTGAAGTATGGCCTCCATTCAAACCTATTTATACATCATAGCCTATGACTACGTCGGTGACTTTCTGCTCAAGGATTCAGCCACATTTGTCGCTACTGTTCATGATTCTGCCATCTTTTGCTACTCAGCGGTTCCACCATCTCCAATCCGACCACATTTGGATGCCATTTGCCACTGCTAAGATCCTCTGCGATATGCGGATCCAACTGCATCTATTCTAGAATCAAACAAAGAAAAACATATGGGGTGGTTCTGGTCACGAATTCTGCCATCTGGGGCTTGAATCCCCGAATGCGACCACGTTTTCGTGGTTAGCTATGGCTATGTCGGTGCCCGTCCCTAGAATATCGACGGTAGAGAATTGTTTGTAATTCAATAGATGGCCGAGATGAATGCCTCGATGACCAAGAATATGCCAAAGGAACCTTTCTAAAATAATTATATATCTTCAGATCAGACTAAATCAATACACCTAAAAACGCATCCAATAAATAGAACTTTGTAAAAGACGTTTACATGTTACATTGCAGTTGCAGCATAAAAAGTCTAAGATAGAAATTTAACCAACATATCTCAAGTATTTCATACCTTTACATTTGCACGTATCATATTCTAGGAGGCACATAAGCCTATGCATTGAGTCATGTTTGCAACAACTAATCTGGGAGTCTTGTGCAAACCATTCATAGGAGTTGTGCTATCTCTAGTTGTCTCAAAATTTATTAGATGCCTCGTAGGACCCTTTTGCATCAATCAGTTAATCCAGTCATTGGATCATAAGAGGATGCAACTAATTTTTATGTCATGTCAAAATATAAAACAAATCGGATTTATTAAACCCAAGGCTTATACAAATTAAAACATGTAAAACCTGAAGGCAATTGCTCCATCTCTGCAATTCTTGAGTGGACATAAAGAACTTGCCCATTTTGTGTTTCTGATACAAAACTATATAAAAGTTCGTAGTGCACTTCTCTCATATAATAACTTAGTAGACTTCTATGGCACTTCTCTCAAATAATACCTTAGTAAGCTTCTATGCAATCTCAATGCTAATCTACCCGCACTCTTCACGGTTGCTAATGGATAATTTACCCCACTCCATGGTTACTGATGGCTATTGCTTAACGGCAAAACAACGCTTCTTCTTGTTCTTCTAAAAAGAACCACCTTCAACTCTGATACCCATGTGATGTTGCTAATGTAGGTCAGCCAGTGTCTCTTAAGCATATCAAGAGAGAGGCCTCTTTTAAGCGTATCACAGACAAAAAGAGAGGAATGCTACATGCTTCTCTCTAGCCTTTTAAATAAATTCTGTATTGCTGGAACTTAAAGGGTCACTTAGCATTCACATAAACCACATGCTAGAGATTCAGTAGACTGTAGAAACAGATATTGCTTTGTAACATACTTGACATGGTGGATCCTATTCTCTGCTGGCAGCTTAAAATTCAAGGCAATGTTTACAAAGGAGCAACATCCTGAATCTGCATACAGATTAAAATGCTAAAACTTGCTGAAATTAGGATGCTAAAATTAGGAACTATTTGAGGATTGCATGTCAGAATTGGTAAGATTTTTGTTGGATAGGTACTTTGCAGATCCGCCAAATAATACCCAAGTATAGTGTATTACGGGAATGGATGAGGCTTGTCACAAAATGAAGTTTAACTTAGACTTGTGATCATACAGATGGGGATTCATAAGTGTGGGAGGTAAACCAAGTGGCTCACAAACAAACAAACAAAAACAAAAAAATAACAGAAATTGTGGGGATTCATAGGTGTGGGAGGTAAACCAATTGGCCCACAAACAAATAAACAAAAACAGAAACATAACATAAATTGTGAATAAAACAAAATGCAAAACTTTCATGAGTGCCTTTCCAAAGATAGAAGCCTTCAACTGCAGTTAACCAAATATCGAGCTTTAGACACGCTCAAGAAATAGGCAGAGTAAAGCATTAAGATAGTAAAGCTTCTAGCTAATCATAGTTTAGCTCTCCGTGCCACTGTTGTCAGTTCCAATGCTGAAACCCTTCAGAATAATATATACATTCTTCTATGCAGTGTGACTAAGAACGTTTATGCAAAGGAATAGTTACATTCAATGCCCTAGAAATAACATTCTAAACTGGAAGGAATTTTACCGTACCTTATAAAAGAAATATATAACTTCTGTGTGGTGCTGAAATGATGATGAAAGAAATGGGTTGTAGCGTCCACAACAAAACCGAATCCTGGGCAAATGCTCATATCTCCTGCTATGTATAGTCTACAACAATTTGTGTGTGCATTCTAGGTGCCGAGCAATTTTACAAATGTTTAATTAAGAGGAATAGATTTAACACAAAAAAGACTCAAATTAGCAGAGGTTTAGAGAATAGATGCGTGCAAAATAGATTGGATCATGTTTGGTTAATATGAGAACATGATCTGTATCTTTACTGGCAGAAATCATTGCCAAACCCTGCTTTTGTGATGGATTAAATCACATGATTAGTACCATAGTGAAGTCTTGATGAAGTCCAGAAGAAATTTGAACTTGTCAAAGGACACCCTATTAAGAGCAGAGCATGTTGAAATTAAAACACATGTTGGTGCATGTAGTCAAGCTCTGAAAAAGATCCAAAAAAATCTGACCTATAAATTCATGTGGTGGACACCTGTAAATGCAAAAAATCTATTATGGAAAAGACTAATGCATGAAACAAATTATTTGAGATAAAGATATCCTGAACTGACTTCCATGTCCGATGCAAACATAAGCAATCTCAAGCACGGCAATAGCTTGGCAAGATATCAATGGTAACTTAGACATATCATATGCTCAAGTTCCATGCTTGCCGCATTGGACGTGCCGTTTAAGCTAGAGTTCATACAAAAAAGAAACTTAGTTGATTCAGCGATGTTATCACCAAACGCCACAACAATCCATGTTAGAATAGAATGTCTGATTTATTATAGGCCCTGGTGTATGACAACATTTAGACATGTCCCAGAGAGAAGAACAAAACTGTGATGATTGTAATTGTTATTTTGGATGCTTTCCTCTGCCAAAAATCTTAAAAAGAACAATTATGGGCAATAATTTTGATCTCATCTATCTAGTCAAAGCTTCATAAGAACCAACCTTTCAATGACGTAAGCACCTGGAGAAAATAGAAGAAATGCCATCGCATCCCGATAGATGGAAAATATATTCTTCTTGATACCATTATTCAGAGCAGCCCTGTTAATCAATAAGAAGACTCATAAAGATAAAGATGTAGCAAATTTAGCAATTAGTTATAGAAGCATGACAAATGGATGAAAAGGTGTGCAATCATTAGTACCTCCACAGCTGAAGATACTGCCTCTCCAATTCCTTCTCTGAAGTTCGGATTCCATGCTCTTGCATTTCAAACTTGATGTTTCAGCCTAATTTTTGCACCAAGGCAAGCGACCATAAGCAATCAGCGCAATCCTCTTCCGATGCACAAATACGAAGAATGTGCGGATACCGAGTTGGTTTTGTTCATTATTATTTGGTTTTATAGATGGGCTTGTAACGATTTAAGATGCTTTTTTTTCACAAAAACGGCCAGCAATAGGCTAGATTCAAGTTCTTCATTGGGCTGCAAATGCAAATTATTTCGTGTACTAGCTTCACTATTAGATTCTATTCCGTAGTGGTAACACACATTGTAAAAATTTTCTTTTAAATTTCATAACTAGGAAAGGGACACAACAGAAAGTTTTGAGCCTTAAGCAAAATATGAAGTCACTACATCCAATAAAAACAATATTAAATGAACCAATCAGATTTTATTTTAGATAACTTAAAGAACAAATGCATCTGATACCAATTATATAATTTGAAATGTGGCATGCCTTGTGTCCTATGTTGCTGCTCTTTTTCCTTCTAATGTATTGAGAAACTTATTGTATATGCCAAATGTCATTTTTGGCATGCCATTCGTCTCATGCGTCATAGAACTGTTACTATAGTTGTGTCACGTGTCATACAATATTAGTAGTTACTTATGCAAGTCTTACTTGCAAGTGTCATGATTGTGTATGTCACGATACTACATGGTTGTATCATGTGTCATATATTTCTACAAGTGTTGTTGTGTATCATGGTTGTGTCGTGTCATTGTCACGTGTTATATACTAGAAGTCTTACTATTTATCATGGTTGTATCATGTGTCATGCAAGTGTCGTGATTGTGTGTGTCGCTATATAACATGGTTGTGTCACGTGTTATATAATGCTAGAAGTGTTGATATGTATCATGGTTGTGTCACATGTCATTCTCACGTGTCATATATAATACTAGAAGTACTGGCATATATCATGGTTGTGTCACGTGTCATCTAAAAATAGAAGTCCTGCTATATATCATGGTTGTGTCACGTGTCATACAATGCTAGAAACACACTTGTATTTCTTGGCATTGTACACTTTTGCATTGATACACGTGTATTTCTTGGCTATTTTTGTGGGATTAGTGGACATTGTCTACAATAAACTATGGAATTTCTCATGTTTTTTTATGTACACACACACACCAAACATTATTACGTTCAAGAGCCATATTGTCTTGTTATTTATGACATACCTTGAATGCTTCAAGTCCAAGAAAAAAAGTAAGGTAACAAGACAATTGAGTATACAATCTGGACATATTTGTCTATCTCCAATAAAAGGTGCATTTAATTTGTCTCCAATAAGAGGTGCATTTACATGGCATAAGCGAACTTTTTCTTTTGTACCAAACAGACAAAATAAAATTACAAAATGTGAGGCAACTTATTTCTGGCATGTGAGGTAACTTATATGTCATATATGAGAACTTATAGTCATTTTTTGTTTCTCTCTGTATCTTATGGCACATCCCGTTTTCATGTGATGCAAGAGATAGAGACATTTTTAGATAAAGCATCCAAGACTAATTGTGCTTAGATGTTAGATCTTGTCGTGATACAGAATCCCACAACTTGCACTTTTCTTGAAGCTTTGAAACTAGTCTTAGTCTACCAATCCGTTCATAAATTCTTCCAACTTGCCCCTTTTTTTTTGGTCAAGGATTTGCATTTGCTTGAGATAAGGACACACGAGCATAACTTGTTGAACAAGATCAACTAAGACCAACATTGCAAGATAACAGCAAGTGGCACCTTTTACCCATGCTACAACCTACAGATGGCATCAATTGATATGCGAACTTTTAACTTCAAATTAGCATTGAGCAACAAACAATGATATGTACTAATGTGCAAATTTTAGCATTGAAACAACTCTCGTGTTTCAAACCTATTACCTTAGGAGAGATCATGATATTGAGCTTGTCCACCTAGAAGAATGTTAATAAGAACATTATTCTGCTATGATCCGAGATGGTGGTAATCATGATAGAGCACTGTTTGTAGCAATTGTATTCATTGACATTGTTGGGTGATTGTTGAGCATGTTGCAATACTAGAGCTTTCAAATCATGGCGGGTTGATACATTATTTTTTATTCATTCTTTATAGTTGAGTATGGTATCTTTGGATACTAAGTTGAAGTGAGATGTACCAAATCAGGAATGCAAAACCATTGATGAATCACTGATTAAGTGAAATATATTTTGCATATAAAAATTATGGGTTGTCCTTGCAGTCCCTTTGTAACCAAATTGAAGGAAATCCATCAAATCATCATGTAAAAAAGATGTTTCTCTTACAGCACAAGAAGGTACGCAGTTCCTTGATTTTTCTTACTATGCTAATTACTCCAAAGGCCGAAGACCTCTAGTTCCTTGGTGAAATACAAGAGTTCTACGATCTAAAATCGAGTACCATCAACAAATATGAAAAACAAAAGTCTGAAATGATTATACTTGGCATTTGAAAGTGCATATTAGAAAAGCTCAGATTCCATAAACATTAAACTTGCTTTGAAGTGAGAAAGATTCATTATGTACGATGTTCATAACCTGTTGGATTCAACAGCTGCAATACGGCACCGAAAAAGGAGACTGGCAAAATGAACCGCAGGCCCGAGAAGACATTTTTCCCTCATTTTGGTAAGCCAAGAAATTTCCCTTAAAAAAGAGGGAGTTTAGCTTCTTTAGAATAGAAATTTCAAGTTCTAGATTGACCTATACGAGCATTAAAGTCTTCAACAAGATTCTTGCAGATGGGTACTAGAAAAAAAGTATGATGAAATTTTGATAAAAGGAAATCAACAGCGATTTAAAACAAAAGAAGTGGACGGAGAAGATATAGACTTCCCTACATTTCAATTGGAACAACACTTTAAAAATGATGAAAAGTTGAACAGAGAAGATGTACTTACCTATGTCTCATTTGAAAGAAGAATGTTTAGGCATTTCGTCAAGGCGACTAGTGTTATGCAAAAGAACAGTTACAATGCTACTGCTTATTTGCCATGTTGCCATGCCATGTATGACGAGAGCATTGCCTTTCATGAGACCGCAAAACAAAAAAAGACTTGCCTCTGTCTCCTTCTCAAATGTCAGCACATATCTGTAAATTAGAGGCCACAATTTCTTCGGTTGGGAAGATCTATGGAGCAAGGATACTTGCTAGAAGGGAGATAGCAAAGCACAAAATCCAATTCCCCAGGACATCCTTCTGCATCTCCGTGCCAAGTTTCTTGTTCAAATTTATCCAACTTAACCAGACATAACCCAGATGAAATGAGTTGACACCCCAACCCAAAATTCAAATATCAAACTGTAATGCTCAGATTATGAGAGATCAAACAGAATACTTGACTAAGCATTCTAGACAGAAAGGAAGTTCTTAGTTGCCACAGTTGGCAATCGGAGACACGCAGAGTATGCAATCTTATTGCTGGATATTCCTTGAGCTGGAAACCCAGCCACTAAACCAATAGCACAGCCTAATATCATTCATGATCTGAATTTATTGAAACAAGTCTGACTTCCATAAGCAGCAAGCATCTTGCCTTCCTGAAAATGATCATTCATTGACTGAATTCTTTTCCATTTGTTTTATCATAGAATTTCAACTAATTCATCACAATTGTTTCCCATCTGCCCAGAATGCAACTCAAACATATGATCTAAGGTGCATTTTTCTTGTGGCAATCAGAACATCCCAAGAATTCAGCCCAACTCAACAAATCAGGCTCTATTGGCATTTTATTAAAAAAATCCTCAACTTGATCTATTTCCCCTGCTCTTCCTAAAATTGAAAGCATGCATCTGCTAGTGGTCTAAAGTGATAATCTTGTAGCATAGAATCAAAATAATGATAACCTTCACCCCTAGAACAATGAATTCTTATTTCTTCCTCAAGTTTTAGTAAGCTTTCAGCAATAGCATGTGGCTGCATGCTCAAGTTCTGCACAAAAGCAAAATGCACCGTCATAACTCCAAATGAGACAAGCTAAAAGTTAAACGTGAAATCTCCCTCACAGAGCATTGATGTTCTCATTGTATTGTTGGAGGCCCTTTATCGCGACCGTTTCTGTACTATTGAGTGGCAGCTTATCCTCTCTGCCCACTAGAAACCAGCATCTAAATCTCATTCACATAAATCTGTACCATAGATCGTAGTAACAGTGTGTGCACGCATTTCACCATATCTGGGACTGTATGCAGTTGTACTGGGCCCTCAATTTTTGTTGTTTTCGTAATATATCATGGTTATTTAAAAGCAGGAATTCGTAGAAGCTGATGATGTGGTTGTATTTCTTACTAGAACTTGAATTTAAATCACGTATTCGTTTCAATGGCCAGCTTTACCAAGAAAGAACAACCAATGTTCACTATGTAATGACAGGAAAATACAAGAGGTTGCAGGGGCGAACCAGCAATTGATCGAGGAAATGCTTCTACTTGACAGATTCGTACACACCCAATTAGTTAGTCAAGTTCAACTGCCCTCCACGCATAGGATGTAGGGCCCCTTTGGACCCCTGATGGATTAGTATTCCCCTGTGCCATCCATAATCCTTTACTTCCTACCAAGTTTCAAATGGCATAAATAACTTCACTTGGGGTCCTTCTCTGTGCCTCTTCCCTTGCATTCATGCTTAAACAATTCAAGCACAACATGGTGCATTACCAAACCTGCTTGTCATAAGCACCAGAA
>JAANSK020220420.1:0-14309 GCA_011763485.2 Isoetes engelmannii
GGAGGGATGGCCATACCCACCATCCATAGCAGACCTCGGCACTCCTTTCATACTTGCTACTATTAGGAGGAAGCCACGAAAGGGCCTCTACACTCACTTCTTCGCAGGCACTACTCCAAATTGGGGGCCCACAAAAATTCCTCCGCGTATGACGCCCCTACAACACGCATGGAGTCCTGGAAGAACCCAGTCCACTATAGCGGGAGGACGGTATACTACCCATGTGAAGAACCCGAACTTGCTACTTCAAATGACCGCCTGAGGGTCCCTAGGTATCCCCAGTAGCCGAATGCTTCCGGTCCCGCGGATAGCCAAATCCAAATGCGTCGCTGAGAGCGGCAAGGATCCAAAACCGATCCCTTCGATGATGTCCTGGGGAGCAATGGAAAACGAAACCTCGTCCTTCACAGCTCAAGACTGCAACTAAAGGAAACGAGATTCACTATTCCAACTACCAGGCAAAGTAATCGCCCCCCCTAATCAATTAGCTCCTACCAGCTTCTTAGTCTATCTACACTTCCCCTCAGACTCTCACCCCCTTAAAATCCCTATTTCAAGACTAGATGGCGCTACTACATATACATCACCCTCTCCCTCCCCCTGCCAAACTAAGACCATATTTTAAAAGCTACCCCTTAATGCCCCACATACAACGTTGATTGCAACTACCTATCCTAGCAAAAGAAAACTACGAACCAGAATGCAGTCTACAACTCAAGGAAGAAATGGCTACAAGGGCCCCTGCATATCCCCAAGTTTCTACGCCATGGATTTACATGCCAAGCTATCATAGTTTACCTTTTGATTTACAAGAATTTTGTTTGAGATAGAGGACTAACGCAATGTCTATAATATGCTTCCCCCTAATGCCACATTTCTTCGAACTTTGTAAAACTTTATAAGTTATATATAAACTTTAAGTTCAACATATAAAGCATACAATTTCAAAGTTTAATTTCTAAATTACTTTTCTATTTTAAACCCGACGAAAAGCCCAGCAACGCTGGGCACTTTTTCTATGGGCACTTTTTCTAATAAACTTATATTTGTGGTTTCTTGCACAAGGCCGCCACAATAAATTTCTTATATATTATAAACTTATGTTTCTGGTTTCTTGCATGTTTGCAATAGAGAATTTACCATTTCATCTTTTCCATTGCAAAAAGTGTGGGCGGTGCCCGCTATTCTATGGCTCTGCAGAAGGGGCATTCATTTCGGGAGAATTCCACTTCTAGGCACCATAAACTACCATGTTTTCTTTGATATTTGGCTCTGTTCAAGACATCACATGTGGACACATTATCCATTCTGAATGCCTAAGCAAAAGGCATAGCTAAGGGGGCTTCCCATGGGCATGGCACTGGAGGTTTTTCCCTGTCGAGGATCCAATGCATTCAGGGTTTAGACCTGGACAAAAAGTATTGCATCCCTATTTCTTGGCAGTGAGGTCGTGGATCTGAAACGGATCTATCGGTTCAGATTCAATGGCTTGGATTTGCAAGGAAAAAACCTTGAGGTCTGATAATCCACGAGAACCCAGAAACCTTGCTCGAGCTGAGCATTCAGGTTTCATGGGAAATCCCCCCCTAATCATGCTCGGTACTCATGACTAGTTTGCTCAAAATCAGTATGTGATATGTCTTCTACGTGGGAAAGGATCGATCAGGGAACTGCTGCAACTATCGGCCCCAAATCCTGACCTATTCTGACCTAAGTCAGAGTCGGTCTTGAGTCAAAAAGCCAAAAAAAATAAAATAAAAAATCCCCCTTGTAGTATGGCGTACGTAGGCCCCGAAAATGCAGGGACAGAGTTTTTTTTAGCAAATTTTAGCCTCTGAATCCCCCTCTGAGTTTCGAACTCTCTGTTCCGACCATATAGCAGAGCCCCTGCAGAGGTAAGTATTTCCTGCTCTGTACTTCCATAATTTTGTATTTCAAGTAAACTGCCATCTCGGCCAGCTCTAAAACATGGCATTTGAACGTCGAAGTGGCAGCAGGAGTGATTGAAAGATTTCGCCTTTGAAATGGTAGCAGCTTTCAAGAACATTGAGCTTTCAAGAACGTGGCAGCAGCTTTCAAGAATATGACGACGCTCCAAAACATTGAGTCTGCTGCACTATCAAAAGCAATCAGCAAACCTTCAGAATTTCAAGGTAACGGTTCCTCTTATTCTCATTCCTCTGTTGTAATTCTCTACAGTTTAAAATCTGTTTTCTGCTTCCTTTCAAAGTCCTGTTCACGGAGCATTTTTTCTCGACTCTATTACTTTTTTTCAAGACTTTTACAGCGATGGTAAACAAGAATGGTACCTTCATAACCCACATTCATGTCTATTGATAAATGCTTCTGCATTTTAGTATTCTCCATATTCTATTTCATGTTATCCATATCATTTTTCAGATTGACAATCTCTATGTCCTTTCTCTTAAATTCACCTCCTTATTTCTTTTCTCCTTCAATTCCTGATCAGTCCCTGTTTCCTTTTATGTTAAGCATCTCCATTTTCCTTATAATATTAATTTCCATTTCCTCTTAAATTCATATTTCATCATTTTCGCATTCGTTTTGCTATACGGCTTCTTCTTGCAATTCCAACTCTTCCTTTGCTACCAATGTAGACACAAGATTTTGTTTCTTATCTGGGAAATTTTCTGCAAGCTGTGTATGCAATTCCAAGTCTTCCTTTGCTATTAATGTAGAAACAAGATTTTGTTTCTTATCTGAGAAATTTTCTGCAAGCTTTTCCTCCATTCTAATATCCTCCAGCCCCAATTCCTTTTCAGTTTCTATGTTCTCCATGCCCAACACCCTATTTATATCAGCTGTGGCCCTTTTCACATCTCCCTGAACAAGTGCAGTGAACCTAGCAGTCTCAATGGTTCAAGCTTAAAGAAACAAGAATGGCCAGAATTTCAAGGAAAAACCATGCAGTGGTGGTACCCAGTAACTGCATTCCATGTTTTCTTGCAATACATGGAACTCAGTTACTGGATATTACCACTGCATGGTTCTTCCTTGACATTGCATTTTTTAGTCAGTATCTGTTCCGGAAAGATGTCCTCACAGCTGTTGGATTGGCAAAACTCTGAGTGCCTTGACTGAAACATATAAGATTGCTCGAGCACAGGTACTCATTGCATTATATTCCACAGTTCCAGGTTACTGGTTCACAGTTGCATTGGTTGACAAAATAGGATGGAACCCTATTCAGTTGCTTGGATTTTTCTTTATGGCAGCCTTCATGTTTGCCAATGACAAATTGCAAGGATATGAGTGTACTACAGCTTCATCTGGACGGTGTGGTGGAACATTCTTGGTATTGTACTCTTTCACTTTCTTTTTTGCCAGCTTTGGTCCCAATGCCACTACTGTCCTTGTACGTGTCAGACCAACATCTCATGGAATATCTGCAGCTGCTGGCAAGGCTGGATATTTTTGGGGCCTTTTGGATTTAAGCACGCTGATCAAGCTCACGTAAGAAAGAAACTGATCCAGGTTGGAATTGCATACAAAAAGACTTTTATAATGGTGGGGGTGTCCCAAATGCGCTTGGTTTATTCTTCACCCTGCCTCTGCCAGACACCATGGTCAAGTCCTTGGAAGATCTTGCAGACGAATGCGGACAGGTATTGCTATACGAGGCTTGAATTTCATCATACACTTCCTGTTTGCATGTTTTCGATGTCTTTAAAGCTTCACAATAACAGCCTGTACAAGTCAATACATTTGAGACGTACACTTACCTGGTAATTAGATGTGTCCTACTTGTAAGAGCAGCCAGTGCATGTCAATGGTGTTCAATTGTCAACATATACCGTTGAATAATGACGGGCCTCCAATTTCTTATATTTTGTACGTTAACTCCTAGAGGTTCACAAGGACGAGTAGCTTTACAAAACATCATACAATACAAGAATCTTATCAATTATCCACAAACAACAAAAATTGTCGCGGGTTAATCGAGAAATTATAAATGCAAGACTACACAATGTACATTTTCCCAGATTCATATTGGGAGTTGAATAGCAAGTTAAGTGTGTTCACTGACCCACGTATTTAAGCGTTGAAGAGGGGCCAAATTTCTTGTAACTAGCACTCTTACAAGAGTGATCACTATCTGAGTCTGTTCCAATTTCAGTGGCAAATTTTGCAGGAGCTTCGCCTGGTTTGCTTTTAGCTCTACAACCATTCCTTGCAAGCATAGTGACCTGCCCAAGGTGTGAGATCTCAATGACCGTATCCTTTGCATTCTCTGGTAAAGGTTGCTTCCAAGGCTCTCCATCCATCCGCATATATGTATGTTCTGGAGCTGCAGCCTTAAACTCAATCCTTACTTTGCTTGCCTGCGTGAAATGATCTATAATGTAACGTCCATATACTAGCATCCAAAGACCCAAAGCAGATATTACCTGAGCTAAGCGTGTCCCATGCCCTTTTGGACAGAGCAAGGATAGTCCATGCCAACCATGTCGGAAACCGACCACCTCCAACAACCCATCATTAACTAACGGTCTAGTCAAACCCCTCTGCAAATCAAGATTGCATTGGAAGGATAAATTAGGGGATAGCAGAACCCGCACAAATTACTATGAACAAACCTCCTGAGACTTCCGGTCACTAGGATCTCCCCAAGGGTCCAGACCTCCAGAGAAGCTAGGCAAATTTAATAGAACAATCGATCTTATGCTGCAAAGAGACCAAAATGAATACGCAAAATGCTGAATTGTGAAACAATTTGCTGGTTGCGAAATTGTGAAATTTTTAAGCATCCCTCTTTTATTTCTAATTGCATGAAAATAATCTCTTTTTGCTTTTGTATCATAGTCCTGAATGAATCAAGCACCTCTAGAACGTTGATGAAGAAAACATGGACTCACTAAACAAAAATCCAACTTGAATCAACAGAAGATGGCAAAAAGACTCCAAACGGCTATGCTACACCAAACGTCCTTGCATAGTGGCAAATCAGGCTAGAACAATGAACACGGGTTCTACCTCTATGCGGCTTGGGTCAAGTAGACACAAACAAGCATCACCGGCTTTATGACATTAAGAGATACTTTTCAGAACCTGCGTAGCATTATTGGTCAGGGGCAAAAGTTGTTAAAACTGTCCCCGGAGGGAGAAGCATTTCATGAGTATTGAAGGATCTTAGTTCCCCTACCCTTTTAGCAGAAAATGTCGTAGAAAAGTTTGTATGTGAGACCACATAGTGATATGGACGTTCTTCATAGAATTTTAAACTAGCATTTCCAATGATGCTATCATTGAAAGGGGAAACCATGAACAAACAGATAGAGATGGTTCTTGAAGTGACATTATGTCCATACTCAGACTTAAAATACAAGTAGAGTATACCAGGAATGGTGACTGAGGAGCTATAAAGAAAAATAGGATTTTCCCTATCAACTTTGTAATCAGGAAAAGGAGAGGTGGAGAATGGCATAAGGAGGCACAGTTATATGGGAGAAGAAGAATCATCTTACATGGGTTGGAAAAATCCTCATAAATGGCGAGCAACACCAGAAATCCATCAGGCTTGCCACCTAAAAGGAGGCAAAAACCCACTGTTGAGGAGCGATAAGCAAACTAAGTAAGAAAGGAAATATGTATGCTCCGAGAGACCTACGCACCAAAACAATCTCACATGGGTAACTTATCGCACTTTCAAAGCATATTACAGCATTAAACCCAGATACATAACCACATCCAAATGAGTAAAAAACCTTGAGAAAATAAGGTCATATCATTCATAATAAAGCTATATTGCTTTCTGAATAAAGCATACTAGTAGGAGATAAACTGACTGATGAACAGATAACACATTACGTACTCAGAAGACACCTCCAAGTCCTCCCACTTCCCATTGGCCTTCCGGATTTTTATTACTGCGAGGTTGTTGATGTTCCTAGCACAGAAATAATATAAGCCTTTCATCAAGATGTGGGCTATGCATCAATCTACAGTGTTCTCATTCAGTGAAAAGGGAAAAATATTCAACTACAAACCATAATGTGCTAGGAAGGTAGGTAGTCATTTAGCTGATTAAATAACTTATCCCCCTTCAACGTACATACCAAGACATTCCTATCACAGTCAGCTGGTAATGCTACACCAGAAATTAGAAGTTCCCAAGGGCACTTGGCTTAGTTTCCCCAATTTCACTTTATTTAAGGAATACTTGGGAATATTACATGGGACATGCACACAGGTAGTTATATAACATACCTCTTCTTACATCATAGTGTCTCCTCGTGCAAGCTTTTTGTCGAGATAAACTATTACAAATTTTCACCAATCACTATATTGTGCCACAGTCCATTTTCATGCTTTCATGTATATAAGGAAACATTGATATGGAAAAACAACATGCATATGTTAGTTTACTCTAGTAACTCAAGTAAGAAGTTCCGACTCTCCCCTTTACTATGTTTCTTTCTGTAATTCCAACCAATTGAAATGTGTAGCTAAAATTGAATTCACAGCAACACATAATTATAACGCATGTACTGCAGTATACCTATAGGCTGGATGCAAGCAAGCTGCACAGAACCAGCCCTGTGTGCAACCGAGCATTGCATATCTGCCCTGAATTAAGACCAGCAAAACACCATAGTCAGAAACGGCATTTCCATTATAAATAAATTTGTTGAAGTATAAACAAACCTGATTAGCTAACTGATGCTTGAACTTTTCTGGATGGCTCTTCCTCTGTGCATGAAATTCATATGATACTTGTGCGTCCATTCCTAGTTAATGCAACCAACTTTAAGATGAGAATGATAAAAATTCATTGTGTTTCCAATCTCAAGATGCAAATGATAGACATACCTATGCTGAAATAGTTCGAAAATCCTCCCTGATATCTATGTGCATTGTCCTGGCAGCCATCCAACAGCGTTAAACTCTTGCCTGAAGTCTCTGGTGGTTATAGCAGCAGTGATTATTAGCCTAACAAATATGAAGTTCACCTGAGGCGAGGATATGCGTTGAAAGGTATGTAGTGTATGTGGTGCTTCTGGGCCCAAGCCCTTGCCTTTCTCCCCTTTCATCCTCATAAATACATGCCAGCTGAAAAAAAAAAACTAAATATTCAACCACATATATATAAACATTATCTGTAAGGTGTATTTTCTTCCATGCAAGTTCATTTTTTGTTGGTTATCATGTATGGTTAATACAATTCTGGCGAAATAAAATTATGTTTCCCCTGGTCTCTCTTTCTCCCTGGTCTCTTTTAAAACAAAAAAAGCATGCATTCCCTAGTATCCTGCTTGTCATTGTTTATTTGAAATATGCTTTGAGACTTAACATATTTGTCTTGACTCCAGACCAACGAGGAACAACTAACGTTCAAGAATAATTTCCCAAGAGAAATTATATCAGCAGATTAACCACGTTTCTAGAGTATGTGTCGTGAATCCAAACATTAATTTACCTGAATTTCTAACATACGTGTCCAAAACTTAACCAGCTATTCATCTCCCTAAATATCCATACATCATGCAAGGGAGAGAGGGTAGTTCTCATTTTGCATCCTCTTTTAAACTTTTATTAAAGAAATCCAAGTCCACACCTATCGACATTTATGGGTTTCGCCAAAATAACATCATTCAAAAATCGCTTTACTGTATTTACGTCTGTCGTTGGATTTTTTTTACCCTGCATGAAACAATACCTGTTACTTGCACTGCATGGACAACTGTAAGCTTTTAATTACTCCTTAAACTAGTGGTCATATACATACCCAGCCAAAAGTGTAGGGAAGATTGTTCCCTGTCCCAAGAGGAATAGTAGCAACAGGTGGCGGATTGTCCAATTTAAGGTCACCAATTACACCCAAAATCCAGCCCGCCGTGCCATCACCTCCTGCTACCTGCAATGCGAGACGAAGATTGCTTGACAAGCATGTGCATAGCATTACATCGATTCTTTTATGTGCAAGAAGCCTTACAATGATTCGCAAGTTTGATCGGACTTCCTTGGCTAATGCATCGCCTTCTGATATAAGACACTCCATGTGACCCAAGATATTCTGCAACACTTCCTCGGCTTTTTGATCTGGAAGTTGAAAGACCTAGGAATGTGAACAAGAAGAATATCAGCACAAACTAGAATCAGAATCTCAAATTTTAAGCCCAGCTTCTTTGCAATGAAATAACCATCACACCAAGTACTCTCCCAATGCTCACATGACACCAACACTGTAAGAATTTTCAAAAGTGGCATCATTGTAGTAGGTTATACAATAAATCTTATAGACACACGGTAAGTGCACTCATAAATTAATATTTTATTTGAAGGGGAATAAATATTACTCATAAAATCCTAAAAGGCAAGAGAAAACATCACAGTCTTTCATATTATGTTGATTTGAATATCCAATTCTTAGCCACAGAAGAACATAGGTTTGCAGCCCTCAAACCAGATAAACAAAAACTAAGCACAGTATGCCAGAATGATGCCAGAAGTGCCTTAATATACTTAAATATACAAATCTGAGGACCGTGAGGTTGCATGATCAAGGCATGTCAGAACTGCAGCTGCTAACCTTCCTAGAAGGTCCACTCCATTGTACCTTAATCTTGAGATTACTGAAGGTAAAAGCAGGCTAACAACACGTCCAAAGTGTATAGCAAACTGATCTTGATGTCCTTACAGACACAACATGGGCATCCAAATGAATGGCCAGAATAGTGAAAATGCAGCTTACAGTTGAAGATTGACAAGCTGAAAGTTGAGAATCCAATCAAGAAGCTGGGCTTTCAAGAAAACGTAAAAACATATTCTCAGCAAATTTAAGAATTTGGTAAGGAGCTCTTGCTCAAATTGCAGGCACTCTAGCAAATAAAGGACAAGTGCAATGTTTGATTGAGGGTCTCTTGGTTCCAAACCTGATTATTCCGCTACCATCTTGTTTTGATCATCTTACACGCAAAGGTAGGTCTTTGACTTAAGCGATAACTATTCAGGGATGATGAGGAGCAACCAACTCGTCCCTTTCGCCAGCTCATTTCTTTGTTCTTCGGCTGGTCGATTATGGCTAGAATTGAAAATCTCTACGCATAGAGACGAACAATGCCGAACGTAATTATTCTTTTTTTAAACAACATGAACCTACTGGAATTTACGAAGCTTAAATAAAAAAAAGTTTAGACTTCATATGCGGCAAAGCTTTATTATTGTACGCCATGATATTCAGACCAGAAGTACACTCACTATGGCACCAAATTTACAGGCCCATAGATCTTCCCTTACCTGTTCGTCATTCATAAGGGTACGAAAAGATGCTATAAGAAGTTTGCCTAGCTGCCCTCCACTTCTGGTGTTAATAAAAGCAATCATGGGCCATTTTGGGATTTCAAGCTGCATATCCTTAGTCCTCCTGCCTCTCTTGAGAATATAACTTGGAATTTTGATGTCATTTTCATCCAATCCAATGTTTGAATTCCACCGCTTGGGCATACTTTCGGTCTCTGATAAACCCGATATGAGAACAAAGTAAATACTTCAAAGGATACTTTGGATTTTCAGCACAATTATAGAAAAGAGTTGCAGCAAAAGTTAGATTACTAACTCAGGTATGAACTGATTCTTTCTGCCACTGTTAAAAACTGCTACATTGTTTACACCGCCAGCTATTCAGCTTTATTCTTCATCCTATATAAAGCTGAGAAACTGATAACAACACCGCACAGAAGAGAGCAAGAAAGCACTCAACTCAACTACTGCAGGTGCCGTATTTAGGTGAAAATAGAAGACCAGAGATAGCAGACTTAACATGTTTCTGCGTCATATCCAATTGGAGGCTTCTTTGCTTTTTCTCATCTGAGTCCTATTATTAAAACTCTTTCTTTCTTTAGGTTTAGTCGTGATCAGGCTTCGAGCACTTCTGCAGCTTTTCACTATAGAAATTACAAGTGGCATTTTCCTTCAGACTAGCCTATTCTTATGGGATTCCTCGAATCTTTTCAAGTGTGTCAACCATTATTTATGGTAATCTTTATATAAAAAAAAAAAAATAATAATTATCTTGTCAGAATAAGAGCAGCCACACGTCATCATGTGATTTGAAAAAGGAAGCAGCGGCCCCCAATTGGCAGCGGAGGGCAGCGGAGGCCAGTTTTCAGTGTCCCACTCTCGGTCTTCAATTTTTCCGTATTCAGCTCGGAGGTGGGGGGCTCCTCCGTTGCCGGATTGGGAAGGCTGCGGAGGTGGAGGCTTCTAAAGATCTTGTGCATGTTGCCACCCTTAATGTCCCTTTGAATGTACAACCCATGTGTTCTGTTCTAGACAAACATTTGCTTGAAGATAATGCTATGTTCTATTAACAACGCAGGGAGATTTATGTGAAGTTGGAATGACTTGATGTATGGCTCTTTCTGGTATGGTATGTTTTGAGCAGAAATATTATTATATACAAGAGAAATGTGTGTAAGCTTAGAATTCATCTCAAAGATCTGACTACCAGGTTGAGTTAATATGTTCCTTGGAAAACGGTCTGCCTTTGAGGTGTGGGTTTTGTGTCTTGGGCCTGACGTCGAAATCCGTGAAGTGAGATTACTCCTTCCAGGGTTTTCCTACCTTAGGTTCCCTCCCGATTCTTTAGAAACCTTTAGGTTCTTGACCCCCCTCGATGCTCGAACGGAATGTCGACGTAACATATGTGGTAGCGAGCTAGCTCCTTTGCACTTATACACGTCTTCCTTTAGTTCAGGTAATCGAGGAGTCTTTCGACAGAGATAGTATCCTATCCTTAGCTAGCAGCAGTGGTAATGGCAACCGATCATGCTTCTACATCAAGGGGCGGTAACGGCCACACCTCATCTTCTAGAGGTGTGGGGGCCCGCACGGCCGTGGCAAGGGCACAATGGCTGTAGGACGTGGAAGCAGTGGACCTCGAAATACTCTACCTCAAAATCCTGGCGGTTGGAAAGAGGCCCGGAGTGGGGATTTGTGAAGGAGTTCGGCAAGAATGAGTGACAATGCGTATTTTGTAGGTATGAGTCCATACATGGTTCTGCGACAAGAATTCAAGCGCATATTTTATGGGAAATCGACAATGGGGTGCAGATTTGTACTGCATCTGTCGACCTACGAGCAGATGCAATAGAAAAGTTGTCCCGATGCAAAACCAAGAGGAGCAGCAAAAGCATAAAGCCACAGGACAGTCATGGACCTTGCCAAGCAGCAGAAATCAATTATACCACCCCTCCTGCATTGATGACAATGTACCAGATAGAGGGTGGACTAGGGTCAATAGGTATAAGCACAGGCGAGAAAGGAATGGCTGACACAATCCAAATAGTGGAAAAACAGACTAAACAACAAAGACTTGATAAATGTTTAACATCAGAGCAACTGAAGAAGGCACAATTGAAGGTCATGGAGGCATTCTTATACACCATATTTTCTCTGCATGTACTGGAACATAAAGCAAGGAAAGAATCCTTTCAAGAAGTTGCCAAAGCAGGGTCGGCTTTTAGATTGCCGTCATACAAGCATACCTACAACAAGATGGTCAATGCAAACCATGGGAAAATGGTCCAAAGGATGGAGATGAAGTTGTGTTGGGTTATCGAAGTAGGCCGGCTTCGCTAGTGACCGACGGTCAGAGTAACATAAACAAAGACCATCTCATAAACTTCATCGTCGTGTATCCAGGTGGTGAAGGTTTTTTGAACACTGTGGAGACCAAAACCGACCAGGCGATGGGAGATTGGATTTTTCAGAAGACAAAGGTTGTGATAGAGAGCTTTGGACCAAAGAGAATCTTTCAGGTCGTAATGGATAATGCATCCAATCGCAAGCTAGACGACGCAATGTTAGAGTCAGAATTCGCAGGCTTGCACGCCACCAACTGTCACTGCCATTGCCTGAACCTGTTGCTAAAGTATCGGTTCTCAAAGCATACTTGGTTCAAAGAGCTTATTCAAAAAGCCCGCATCTAGTTAAGTTCATCACCAAAAAGTCGGCAGTGTATGCCATCTATCAGTTGTTGCGTTTGAAGGCGTTGGCGCTCATGAATCCTGGCCAGACCCGATTTGGTTCCATCTACATCTATCTCGAAAGAGTGCTGAAGTGTCATTATTGGATTATCTCCACCTTCAATCACACACAGTTCTTTGAGTGGGAGAGGAGACAGAAAGGCAAGTATGCATCCAAACACCGACAGCAGGCCATTGCCCTCAGGGAAATGATTGGGCAGGAGACATTTTGGAAAGGTGTACAGAATGTTGTTAGGTGCATGCAACATGTTTGGCATGCCATCAAAACCCTTGCACTGGTAAGGTCTGGAGGTGTTGGTACCCAATTCAAGCATTCCGCCAGCTATATATGGAACCAATGCACTCTTTGATAATGCCAAGCACACAGCACTACTGAAGAACTTCTCGGTACGTTGGAAAAAGTCGTACAATGACCTTCATGGCGCTACACATGCCTTAGACTCGCACAACCAACAATGTTTGAATTGAAACGCACTAATTTGACAGATTCCTTCTAAAGTTTTGGAAATTTCTAAAATGCACAAAAAATAGAGGCATTTTTGTGTTTGCAGTCTTAAGGTATGCAGAAGTACTCTTAAAAACAGCCATTTTAGAAAGACAGGCTGGTAAATTAAAAGCATGAAAATGAAATACACTAGTTTTTAATAAAAATAACTGCTTTGAAAGACAAAGCAATGATAGGAGTGAGTTATTCTAGTGAATAAAAGAGGTGCACCACATCATATGACAAAAACACTTATCTGGTTCAGCAATAACGTCATAAGTACAACTTCTCATCCTAAAATAACTATAGATAAAAGGACATAGAATACCAAAACAATGCATGGAAGTAAATTCTTGAACTGCAAAAACATATGGAAGCCAAAATATTGTTATTTTATGTAGAGGTGTTACATTAAAGATACAGAGATATCTCTGTAAGTAGTAACTTAGTAGTGGTACAAATATAAAGATACAATAGATGGTATGAATTTATACCAAGAGATCAAAAGAAATTTCTTAGAGTACAAAATATTTTTCTAGCATTTTACAATATGCTTTCTGATCAGTCTACCAGTCAGTAGGGCTTTAATTGCCCTTCTTCTCTTCTTATGAAGACACAACATCTGTATTTTGTGCTCTAGCTTCTAAAGGTGATTCAGGAGGTTTCGAGGGGGCCCCTGTTTCTACAGGTTCGAAATCAACAAACTCGACCTCGTCCTCATGTCTTCTTGTGGTGGGAGGCAGCACCTCTGTAGATGTTCCTTTTACGTCCCCAGCTGCACTCTTAGCACCCAGCTCCTCATTTTCGTCTGGAAATGATTCAATGAGTTTATACGTGTTCTGAGAAAACTAACTTTAACTTCGTCAATATGAACAAAAACCACATTCCTTCCCCTCTTCCAAACGCAGACTGCAGTGGTCCCAGTCCCAGCGAAGGCATCTAGAACCCAGTCCCCAGGGCATGAGAACCACTAAATCAACTTGTTTATTAGCCTTTGGGTTTTTTGGTAGTACGATACTACCGTGCCGTGACGTTGAGGGTCCTTTAGCTTTTGAAGCACAACTGGGAACTAAAAAGCATTAGTCAGGGGATTCTGTTCATCTCTGATATTAAAATGCACCATAGTCTTCTTGGTATCAGCGCTGTAAAAACCTGTGTGAAATCGAAGCAGCTGACTAATCTTGGCCCCCCACCATGACCTTTCACATTTGTCTTTAGCCTGAAAGTAACAATGCTACTAAGGAAATTGAAACGTATAAATTCATACCGTAAAGGTTGTAAGTTACCAAATGCAGTTTCAAAGCCAGCAATATAGACTTGGTCCATAGGCTTGAGCGGATAACATTTGCAAGTCAGAGTGAAAAACAATAACTCTCCAGTTAGGAGATAAGGTTATTTCTTTGAATCCTTCTAAGAAGGCTCTGACTTGTAGGTGGCCAAACGCTTCATCCTCGAATAAACTATCTTTGATCTTGAAGCCGTAAAATTTTGTTTTTCTACTAGAGTCTGCGGTTTGATGCAGTCCCCATGCATCACTTTGTAAAGGCAGTCCTGGTCGAAGAGAATGAAATTTTCATATACTATGTACTCTCCACGCGTTGAAGTGGACCCTTTGCCTTGTTCTATGGCCTTTAGCCTGTGCCTCTCCTCCTTCGCCCTCCGCACAAGGCTCAGGAACCCTGCTGGTAGCCCCTTCTTCTTATTCTGTAAACTAAAAGTTAGTAAAGATCTAAGCCTGGGGGGGTGAGAGCATGCTAGGGTGTACCAATTTTTGTATCTATTGGGGGCCCAGAAACTACCCAGAAAAGTACCTAATC
>JAANSK020220531.1:0-14308 GCA_011763485.2 Isoetes engelmannii
GTGCTTGAGCCATTGGGAAGGGGAATTTCCTGGGCTTATACGATGGGAGCATCGTATAGCGTCAGGGAGCGTCACAATGGACCTTTGCAAGCAGTGCCTCCGAAAATTTTGTTGAAAGGGAAGGCAACGGGAAGCAAAAAAGCAAGAAAAATGATATGCACAAAATTCTTGAGCTCTTCCGGTTCAGAAATAAGAGGACCATCAGGAACCTGGAGAGACGCCATTGTAGAAGCTTGTCTTCTAGCCCTTGCAGCCCTGAAGAAGAATCTCGTACAACGATCTCCCTTCTTAAACCAGTGTAGTCCGGCTTTAATGCGAGCTTGGTGAACCTGCTCTGACTCCATTTGTTGAATGCTTGCCAGAATTTTCTTCTCCAATTGGCCATCTGAAGGAGAAATAGATCTGCATGCTACCAACTGCTGATAAAGTGCCATTAACATCCCTCGATTAGCGGTTGCATGCTCACGGCCCCAGCCTTTAGCAAAGGACTTTACCACAACAAGTGCATCAACAATACCGGCCATCCCTTTCCGTCTAGAAAATGCAGACGACCAAGCCCATTTGCAACCAGCATGGAACTCCTCATCCTTCAGAAAAAAGACATTCAACTTAAAATAAGCAGAACAAAAGCTTTGGGGATTGTGATCTAAAATAGAAGTATCCAGTAAGTTCTTGCAAAAGAAAGCAGGCATATGAGCAGCTTCCAAAGCATTATAGTATCCTCTATCATGTCTTGCATATGCCCTTCCATCACCCAACGAGCCATTGGACCAGGTGAAGCCCGGATCCCCATCCACTTCTGCAAAACTACAGTCCTGCATTAACCGCTGCCATTGCTCGCGTTCAAAACCCTGAACAGTCTCAGAACCCCTGCCACACCTGTCAGTCTCCAGTTCGACCATATTGAAGTCCCCCACTAGCAGCCAAGCTACATGTGCACCCAGCCTAACCAATTTGGCTCTCAATGTAGCCCAAAGTGCACCTCTTTGACGAGGTCTATTATGAGCGTAAACATTGACAAGTCCCCATTCTTGTCCATTATCAAACCACTTAATAATGATCCAATGTCCAAACCTGTCAACCTGAGTGAATGTGACCGCTATGTCATGCTTCCATGCTGTGAGAACCCTTGCCTTTGCTGTGTCTGCTGCAGCTACAAGAACATTATATTGTATGCCAACCACTGAAGCGACTTTTTCCATATCATCTTTCTTGCATTTGTGCTCTTGAAGACAATAAAAGTCTGAATTCAACCTAGCAAGAGCCATAGACAGTCTGCTTCTTTTAGTCGGGGAAGAGGCAACACCCCTAACATTCCCGTAAACTAGTTTCATTGTGCAAGAGGGTCTGGTGGTCGATGCTCCAAATCCATAGAATCAACATGAGTAGGCAACCCATTTTCTACTTAGTCTGCCCAGAGCTGCCTTGGTACCACAGGAAGCGTTGTAACAATAGTGGCTGATGCAGGCTCAGCAGAAGGGATATACTTAGAGATGGATGGTGGTGGGGCATATGTATTCCTATGACAAGCAAATCTTTTCATATGGGAAATAGACCAATCATCCAATGAGGCCTCCAACCGTTCTTGTTTACGTGCAATCTGTGCAAGTCTGTCATGTTGTTCAACAGAAAAGCTGAGGGCAGACGTGACGGCAGGGGGTGAAGAAGGAGAAGCTAGAGGAATTGAAGTAGGAGATTCAGTGCTAGGAACAGAGGGTGCAAGAGGTACAAAGTCAGGCGAGGCAGAAGAAGACGCATGATTTGAGACAAATGACACTGTGGGGATAGAGGGACTAGAGCGCCTAGTGCGATAAGGTGAGAAGGCTTCTACATTCGGAAACATATTAGCAAGCTCAAGACCATTAAGCAAAGACAAATTGTATTTGAAAAAAAGGGGGCCACTTTTAATAACAACAGTTGGGAGGGAAGCATTAGCTGGAAGGTAGATACAAACCCGTGGGCCGTTGACAATTGAATGAGGGTGGATACCCACAGGGTTGCCCTTAAGGGGCAAATTTTAGCCCAATGGCTTCGCATATTTCAAAAATATTGTACGAAACCTAAATAGGTTACTGTTGAAAATGATTTTTTATTCGGTCGCCAATTTTTCGACCGATTTTCCTCCTGGCATTCTTGAATTCGTTGCCGGTTCTTGGGCTCAAAGCCAGTAGTTCGCCTCCATTTCTATGAGTCGCAAGGCCCTAAGTCATGGATTCCCCGCTTACCACTCTTTGAATCAGGTAATATCTTGCTAGATCCGAAAAATACAAAATATGATCAATAACATGCAGTTCTACTGTTATAGATGCAAGCCATACTCATACATTGCTCTAACGATATGCTCCTGAAGGTGTTCTCTGCATTCTTTATTGTACATCTGTCTTTTTTCAATCTTCCTTTAAATTAAGATGATCTTGCAATGCAAGATGATTTTCTTACCTATTTCGACTTTTGTAGATGCAAGCTTTAGGCCTTCGTTTTATACAGTGGTGCTCCTAAAGAGTATCATGTTTTCTGCATTCTTCAAATGCATGTTCCTTTTATCTCCAAATTCTATTACCTTGAAAGAGTGTATGTTAAACCCTGTTATTAGATAGGGTTGTAGTTTGTAGCAGCGTTATCAAGGTTGCTGCACCTGGAGATAAGTTATTGATTGCATTGCCACAAGGTATAACAAATGTATTTGAACGTAATCTTTCTTTAAAGACAATGATTTGTAAGGCAGTAGATCTGCCACTAGACATGGCAAATATGTGGCAGTTAGTACATCCGCGCACAGTTACGGTTGATATTCACTTTATACATTTCTTGTTTACTGAATAGGTGACTTAACATCATGGAGGTCACATTTTGTTTCCTTATTATGACTCCAACAATAGGGACTGGTGCAAGGTTCTTACTAGCTTATTTCAATGAGTATCACAGGCTTCAGTCAATATAAAAGTAGCTTAAGTCTTTGAAACATGATCTGAGTTTTCTCTTATAGCAGTAGCCATTTCTTTTATACTGTCATGTTTACTTTTTGTTCTAATTTTCATCTTCTTTAATGTTTTTCCAGGCTTTGCGTTCCCAAGAATGTCAAGCAAGAGCATCCCAATCCCCATCCCAAACCTTTTCTGTTGGACTTGCAATCTTATGCAAGACTAGCTATTGATGAAAACTTAGATTTAAGTGTTTACCAAAGTATACATCGCTCAAAGAAGGCAGAATACACTCCATAGCAAATGATCCACATGCTTGTCGCTTTTTACAAAGAAAACTTGACGGAGGAAACGATGAAGAGATCCTGCCAATCTTCTATGAAATTATTGATTTGATGACTGATCCTTTTGGAAACTACTTGATCCAAAAGCTTTTTGAGTTTGTACAGGAAAATGACGGTTGGAGATCCTGCAAGTAGCCGCTATTTGTTGTTGATTGAGACTTCCAGACAGATAGCTATGGTCATATCATCCCAGAAAGGAGGAGTTATAACACTTATAGAAGAACCTCAATGGTACTCATGTTGTCCAATATTGCCTGCAACTAAAGGTCAAGAAGATAGCCAGGTACATTTGAATCAGTTCAATTTGCTGTTTTAGAAATTTAGGTCATGCAGTTCATAGATGATGCAGCAGTGAAACTTTTGTTGATAGTGCAACCCATAGGCATGGATGTTGTGTTTTGCAGAGGTGTGTTGATCATGCACGAGGACTCAGAAACACCAGCTTGTAGCAGAGGTTGCAGCTATAGCAGCGCTGGCCACATTACATCCCTAATGGAAGACCCAATCTGAATTTGTGACAGGCTAAAGGCAAATTTCTACTTCAAATGATTCAAAGCTAAGTGCAGTGGCTGGAAGCCATGAAATTCAGGTATGGATATGTCATGAATTCTATAAAATGCGCCACAAGCAGGAACAAAACCCAGGTGATAATTTAGGTAATTTTCGTACATCCTTCTTTCAATCCTCCTTCGTTTTCTACTATGCTTTTACTTGATGAAGGTGCCAAATCTGTAGGCCATTGTGAAAGTCTACATGGAATCAGTTTAATTGCAGTAGCTAGATCATTCTTAGATGTTATCTAGTTTAAGCTGTTGTTTACATGCAGGATCTGTTGCAATGCTTATTTTTGCGGACTAACAATTGTGATCAATTCATGCTATTTAGGCCTTGCTGTTCTGCTCATTTTTATTTTGCTTAGCCTAGAAAAAAAAAATCTTCTAGTCTCTAGTTACATTCGCCGGGATTCCCTTTAAATTGTGTTACGTGTACTTGATTCCTGTGCTTCAGCAATCCAACAATTGCTCTTTATGTATTTGTGGGGGAGAATTTGTAAGTTTGAGCTGTCCTTGCAGCTTATTGAATTCAGGTTGACAGGTCTGCAAGACAATAATTGATTCAATACAAATGTGTACACCTTTGGATAATAATTTTAGTATTCTTACCTTGCAATTTTGGTCATGTGCTAACAGTCTCTTAGGATTCTGTGATGGGTTGTTCGCCTGGCAAAGCTTATCCATTGACAGAAAGAATAACCAATGGTCATCCTTTGTTGAGCTCATGATAGTTAGTGAAAATATGTCACAGAAAGTATAGCACTGGCCATTATTTGCTGCAGTATTAAGACTGGCCATTAGAGTAGCAGATCTGCGTAGCATTGTGCATGGAAATGGTCTTAGTGCTGGCCATTAGAGTAGCAGATCTGCTAGAATAGGGGTGGGGCAGAAAGGCATAGAGTAGACATCTTGCATACATCTTGGTACTACATTTTCAGAAGCTAATTGGTCCATATGTAATTGTCTGCTTAACTGTAATCTTTGTCTGCAAGGGTGCACAGACGTGGAGTCCTTTACAAATTGCTTGCTCATCATTGGTTATTCCAAGATGTACAGTCATGTAGAAGCATTCCAAAGGGAGGCCTGATGTAACAAGCATTTGACAGTTTTCATTTAGAGCTTACCAGAACTCATGGAACAGATGACCACAGCCATAGATTGCAAATCTTGACGGCCAGCTTGTGCATCCCCATAGTAGATTGCACAAATACAGTAACTGGATAGACTAAGGGGAGTCAATCTAGATTTCGAACTCCCCACATATCCCCATTGCATGGATCGAGCACAGATGTGGCCACAAAGCTTGTCATAGCAAGACAAAAATGCATATTTTGCAGCGGACTTTTTATGTTTAAAAATAGCATTCTGCACATTATTATTGTTCAAACAAGCAAGATTTTGACCTTTTGAAGCAAGATTTTGAAGTCTCAATTTTTATCCTTTTACATTATTTCTCATTTTGAGCTCTCTATCAGGTTTAGAAAGAAGAAGTGCCACAGCAGCTCCACTGTGCCACTGTCTACATGAATTGTCAACATGGTTTCTCCATCCTTAAACTCAGCAGTTGATTTTATGCACTGAACCTTTTTGTCGTAGCCTTTTGCAGCACAATCCCTTAAATTGGATTCCCATAATGCAGTGCCTTATCTCCTGTTATCAAATCTTCTTTGTGCAGCCAACATGTGGTAGGAAGCTGCTTTAATTAGAAAAAAGATGAAAGACAAAGGTCTAAAGCAGGAACGTACCTATAGTCTGCTTGTGGTCGAGGAGACAACTCATTCCTTGTTGGGAGCACGAATCACCCTAGAAGGAAAGAAATATTTCATGACATTATGATTTCACAAGATCAATATGAATATACGCCCTTTGCGTTATTTTATGCATGAAACAGGTTTTCTGAAACCCTATGATGTGCCTCATCCAGGAATTAGTTGTCCAGTACGTGCCAAATTTCAATGTAACCTTGGCTTCAATGGAGGTCTCAACACGTTTGTAAGGAAATTCTGTCCTCTTTGCACATAATTTCAGTAATAATATAGTTGAGAACCATTTGCAAACTATATGATTTAGTGTGCTTCAACAAGCACGAGGGTTGCCCTTAAAGGGATAGATTTACCTGTGCCATCCAGAGATAGCAATTCGTCCCTTTTTTTTTTTTTTTTTTTTTTCTTTTGAAGAACTGTATCACCAATATATTAAAAGAATTATAATGCTACAAATCGAGTGAGGAGGAAGAAAAACTGCCCCAAAGAGGCAGCGATACCTCGACACTCCATATCAAACCATAACTCTACTGCTGAACAAAGCCGCCATCAGTATCTACAATAACCAGGAAGTCCCGCCAAATGGCGAATCTCCTCTCTGCGGATCCCTGGAACACAAGAAAGCTCTGGAACAACTTGTACCTAAGTCGAGGAACAAGAGAGGCCGCAGGCTGCTGAATCCCTTGAAAGATCCACAACCGCCGCCGCTTCCAAACCAACCACACGAGCAAAGCCACACACAGCTGTAAGGCTTGCTTCCGTAGGAGCGGCCACGCAGCAGGGTACACATGAAGCAACAACTGCTGGCTGGTCAATCTAACCTGGAACAAAGCGCTAACCCAGTCCCAGGCAGCCTGCAGGTGAGGGCAAAGCACCAGACAATGCTCCACAGTCTCACGGTGGAGGCCACAACAAGGGCAAAAAGGGCTTAAAACGGCATGAACCTGCTCACCAAAGTGTTCACCCGGATGCAGCGGTGCACCACCTGCCACAGCAGTACCCTAACCTTCGGTGGGGGAAGTGGACTCCAAGTCCACACCCAGACCGAGCGCCAACAAGAACCTGGAAGCTGCAGAGACCACTTGCTTGAAGGGGGCAATTCGTCCTTGCAATAATATGTATGCTAATATTAGTTAAAACAAGTGGTTATTTCTTCAGTGCAAACAATCTGGATTAAAATATCTGGAAACTATTGTTTGTCCGAATTTGCTTGACATATTCTAAAAACATATATACTCTAGATTCTTATTTTGGTTAATGAGAAGCAAGAGCTCTGAATCAAACTCATTTTTAAAATTTTGTAGGGTTTTGACAAGCGTGCATATTGTTGTTGTACAATGTTGTTATTTGTTAGACTTAGGAATTAATCATGGGAAATGGTTCAATTCAATTCTGTGTCCTTTTTAGATTGGAATTAAATCATGGCATAATTTTAACAATAGCTATTACGTTAATTTTATTATGGAAAATCATACGAGATTTATCGACCAGATGGATTCGGGCCAGGTGGAAAGTACATAAAGCTTTTTACCAGGACATGCATGTAGTATAGCATAGATCAACATACCACAGTAACTTAAGGATTGAATGGATGGGTTATGCACAGTAACTTAAGGATTGAATGGATGGGTTATGTAGTATAGCATAGATCAACATACCACAGTAACTTAAGGATTGAATGGATGGGTTTGATACTGAAGGAAAGAGCCGGATCATTCGGACGAAGCTGCAAAACTTTAGGTCGAATACATTAAACAGAATATAAGTAACGAATACCAAAAGTGATCACTGAAGTCGGGCTCCTTCCAATTGAAATCGGTTGCTCATAAATAATACTAGAAGTCGTCATTCACTGTTCCAAATGAAATCGGCTACTCATTTGAGATTAAATACAACTATGTCTTACTAATAAGGAAGGAAGGAGCATCTTTTAACGTCGCACCACAAAGGCAGCATCCAAAGGACATGCGATGGCACAGTAACATCATCCAAATGGAATAACTCAGAGTAAAAAAATGGGATATCCATTAGAGGTTTTATGGGGTCAAATAAGTGCCCTCTAAGGAATAAAACGTGAATGGCCACATAGGATACCGAACCTATAGCCTTGGGCAAAAGACGCCTCCCGAGCCTAGAAACGTCTTTTAGTCCTATTAATAAAAAAAATTGTCATTATTAAAAATAACAAACCACGCACGTGGTAAAAATGACACGTAATTTATTTTAATGTCTAATCACTAGCACTTTCAATGCCAAAAGCTTGTTGTAAACAGTTGTACACGTCTGGCACTTGAACAAAACAGATCAATATCGAAATATCGGAGAAGCTTATGGATGCATTTAGCTCTTGGCAATGCCAAAGCTCTTTGATTCATTAACCTTTGACCAGTGTTTGGTGAGATAAAAAGCTTTATGTAACGCCTTGACTATTGGAGATGCCTATACTTGAGTATTTCTTATCAATACATAAAATAGAATAAAATAAAAAAGAAAATAAATTAAAGGGAACAGTGATCACGGTACGAAATGTATGTATGCTTCCAAAAGGGGTATTCAAATTTCGCACCGTAGCCACGTTTCTTAGTACATTAAATTTATAATAATTAAAAAAAAAAAGGGGTGAAAAATGGGGACAGTGGTCACAGTGCGAAATGCATGTATTCTTTCCAAAGGGAGACTAAAATTTCGCACTGTTGACAAAATAAAGATTTGAACCTGTTCATTACAAACCTAAGCCTTTACCAACAAACCAGCTCTTACTCACAAATACTAGTTCTCTATCAATTATTCATGAAGTGACTGACTGTGTTAAACAAAGAAAAGCAATACAATCTTAAAATTTAACGCAATAAGATCTTGAAATTTAACATCGATTGTCATGTGCTTATTAAAGCAACGGCTTATAGAGCAAATAACAAGTAGAAAAATATTCCTACAACCATCTGCTATGCATAAAAACAAAATTACACATTGCAAATTTTAAGCTGAGCTCCAAAACATTTTTATATGCTTCTGCCTATGCAACTAAACTGTAGCACAAAGACAATTGTCACTTTTTTGCAATGCAAAGAGAATGCACATTAAAATCCCGAACTATTAGTAATTGCATTGTCTACTTCCATGTAAAACATTAACCAAGCGACCGAGCTAATCGTCATCTAAAAGAAACCGAAAAGTGAATTAGAACGTGAAACAAACAACTTGAATTTGATGAAATCAAAAAACTAGAACGAATTGAGAGCATAAGAGCAAACTGGAGACTGAGAAGCGCAAAAAGATGGGCCGCTCGGGGAGGGGGGAGGGAGGGGTACTTATACACAGCCTAGGCATATGGGCGAGAATTTAGGGCGGGAATGATTCTTAATTATTGCTTCCCGCCCGCCGAACCTCCAGGGCAGGTAGGTAAGGAAAATGTCGAACATGTACCTTACAACACCTGGCATGGGAAGGCAGGCATGGAGGGGGATAAGGCTGTACGCGCTCGCATTTTTATTGGCTGCGTGATTTCCACGTTGGCATCGAGTTAAGGACAACACGTGATCCCACCAAACCTCTAATGTAGTTCACAATTACTAACACAATTTGTTTTCAATAAATATGTCCTTTTTAAGTAAAAAGTAATACAACTTGGCTACCCTTGGCTAAAGGCGGTTTGCCAAAATTCGCCACCATTTCTATGGCTAGAGTTGAAGTTTGTGAAACATTTGCCAACATAGCTACTCCTAAGAAGCTATCATTCGCCAACATTTCTAAATTATACCTATGCAAATCTACCCTTAGGGGCAACCCCGATACCCAGGCCATTAGCAATAGCAACCATGAAGTTCGGGACTTTGTAATTCAATAGAAAAATCCTCCAAGGCGAACCAACAAGGCATTCGGCAAATCTGTTGGACGAAAAAAGGGGGGTGTATACCTGATACAAAAGATAATGGCCCCACAAAGGATCCACACCACGCTCCACCAACTTATCAAATGCTACCGGAGAATCAAACATGATCAAGACTCATGTTGAGGTAGCCCCAATTTCTGAAAGTGTTGTTTCCACCAAAAACCCATCCTTTTGAGATCAAGAAATTGACCAGACAGACAACAGCATGAGATACCAGATTTTGAACACACTACAGATGTGCATTATGATCAATTTCAACAACTAGAACACCAGCTTGAGCAAAGGCATTAGAACACTCCTGCGCCTCGTAGAAAACATTTTCATCAGGAGGTTGAATGTCCATCTGGTCATCTGTGGTTTGCAGCTCCTTTAAATATGTTGAGACCTCTTTTTATTATTCTCCATCATAATATTTAGGGAAATTTCTACAAATGCCCCTGTATTTTCATCAAATTGTCAAAATGCCACAAATTTTATTGTATTTGTCAAATTGCCCTTTTTTTCATACGTATACTGTTTTTCTGTGTTGAACAGCCAAAATCTAGCACAAAAACTGTCAGCTAACGGATTCAAAAGCCAATCTCGAAGCCAGCTAATGGATGCAAAATTGCTTTTCTTAGAGATCAGTTCATTACGGTTAGCTGAAAACTCTTTAATTCGATCCTTAGATACAACAATACAAACCGTAAGCATTGAGCATTACAAACCGTTCTTGGCTTTCATAACATGAGCAATGGCAAATTTTGTAAGCATTTCTATGATCAATGCATCATAGCTGAACAATTTTCGTTGATCAATGCATCATACGAGACAGGAAGAAAAAGCAGACAGACAGAAGGGGCAGACTTTGAATTCAGTCTGGGCTTGGCGTTGAGGGCTAAATCGATCTGATCCAGATCGAATGTGCTCAGAATTAGTAGCAGGATCAAAGCAGAATTAGTTTGTGTAGAGGTGTGAAGAACCCAATCTCAGGAATTCCGACAATGTGCCGTTGTGGAGAGGGACATCAGACCGCTGCTGTGTTGGAAGAATTCAGGCGTGGAAGAAATCCGCCTGTGGAACAAATCTTGTGGGTTGTTGAAGCTTGCACGAATTGCTAGCTGCTTAGGTTGAATCCGGCAGTGCCGGAGAAAATTAGGGTTGTGATTCGTAACACAAGACACAGAAGATTTCAACGATGCCAATTTTTGATGCCAATTCCTCTTTAAACGAAGCGAGGAAAACCAAACTTACCTTGTTTTCAGAAGATATTCTTCTCTTTGCTTCTTGTTATTGCAGAACACGAAGAAGGAATAAAAACTTAGAGCAAATCTGTGTTGAATTGGCCGCTGGTGCATTGGATATCGATGCCTGCCAATTCCATTGAACAAAAAGGTTATTCAACACAAAAAACAGTATACTATTAAAAAGAAGGGCAATTTGACAAATACAATAAAATTTGGGGCATTTTGACAATTTGATGATAATACAGGGGCATTTTTAGAAATTTCCCTAATATTTATTGATGTGGCAACCCCAGCAGACCGGACACCAGATGACATGTCGCGTTTAATCCAGTCACTAAAGCATGCACGAGAAACTCGAGCAACGGTATCCGCAGCAGTCCAAGGAGCAGAGCGAGACATAGGGCCAGCAGAGAAGGAAGCAGAAGCAGAGGGAGTAGACGAATGAGCAGGAGAAGGCAGAAGACTAGCCGATGAGGAGGGCAAAGAGGAAGGGGAAGGCAGAAGACCAGCAGATGGAGAAGGCAAAGAGACAGTAGCAGGCATAGGCAGAATGGGGTGCATAGAAGAGGCAGTCGTGGAATTGGGGCCAGAAAGTGGAGGAAATAGTTGCAAATCAAGAGCGGGATTAGAAGAGGCAAAGGCAAGAGGATTAAGGCGTGAACTAGATGGCAATCCAAGAGGAGCCATGGCCGATGACATCAAAACAGAAGAAATATCAGGAGGCGAGGGCATACCAGGGTTATGAGAGGAGGCCGAAATGGAAGACCCCAAATTCGGCATAGGAGCTGACACCATACCACATGAAGGCATACACCAATGGAAAGCTCGTTGTCTAAGCTTTCCAACGCACTCAGAAACGCCCGAATCCAACACCCGAGGAGGGAGATATGACGGAAAACGGCGGAGCCACTACTCACATGGCCCCAGGACGAGCGCCTCTTCGACCTTGGTCCAAACTTGCTACAGTAACATTAGTTATCCACTATGTTGTGCTAATACTTTCTTTCTATAGATTTCTCTAGCAAGCAGAAGCATTTTCACTTTGCTCCAGTTGGAGTTTCTTTGACATGGGAATTTTTTGTTTGTGCTACAACTAATAACAATGAGCATGTTCCTGTCGATACTCACCAAGATAAGAAGGTTTTGAGTAGTTAGAAAGCAAAGTATTATGCCCGATATATTTGGCTTTGAACCTCCTTTTATACGGAGACTCTTTCATGTCATTGAAAAGTTTGAACTTATTCCATTAAATGTTATTTTGGAGCCTGCCACAGTGTATTGGTTTATATTCCATTACATTTGTCGTTGGGCCATCTCTGTTTTTCCTCTTTTCAGCCTTTTCTTTTTCTACTCGTCTACTAAGCTAGAGTTCTAAGATTGTCATGTTGGGTGTTATTTTGATACTAGTTTTTCAGCGTTTTGTGCCTTGAGAAGGGTCCATATATCCCAAGAGGGATGCTGCCTAGTGGCATGACGTTAAAAATGCTTCTTCTTCTTCTTCTTCTTCTTCTTGAGTTTCAAGATTGTCATGTTGGTATTATTTTGATGCCAAAGTGGTCTTGAACATTCTAACTACTTCTAAGTACTGCCTTTATATGCTTGTACTTCATATGCTTTGAGTATAATTTAAAAGCTGCATCTTTTTATTATTTTGTTGAACTTCTAGAACGTTCTTGCACTTGAGATGCTTTAATCTTTCATAAGTTGCTATTGCCAGTCCCAGCATCTTGCGTATGGATACATTACGTTTTTCCCTTTCCATCTAGTTCTTAAGCATTTTAGTCTTAATTGCCTAGAGATTCCTTTCTCTTTCCATCTAGTTCTTAAGCATTTTAGTCTTAATTGTCTAGAGATTCCTTGGTGACTTATTAATTTTGTGAAAATATGATCTTGTTTTGTGAACCTAACTAACTATTTAGGTGGTGGATGTCATTGTCTTGTGTTTGTTGATTCATAGAATTGAACTCAACCAAATGGGACAACATCCCTGACCCGAGCCTTAACCAACTAGCCATAGGACAACAACCCCGTTGTCTTGTGTTTGTGTTGCAGCCTCGAGCCTTAACCAACTAGCCATGGGACAACAGCCCTGTTGTCTTGTGTTTGTGTTGCAGACGTCCTTGTTCTTGAAGGTGGTCCTCATGTCAAGAGTTGTACTTGCCCCACTTGCCCAACAGCTACAATTCAATACCCTATGCAAAGATCTCCAAGCTTACCACAAGATTGACATTTCTTTTGGTTTATGGTTTTACGTGCATGTTCTTTTGCGAATTTTTTTTTTAAAGCTTCAAATTGGCGCATAACAAACCTACACATTAGAGTTTAACTTTTGATATTAAAGGGCAACCCCAGTGCGACAACACCTTCGTTTACATTCTTTTTTTTGTTCTGTTTCTAACGACTCATATAATGACACGTCAGCATAATGAAACCTAATCTTACTTCCACGTTAAGGTAATGTTTGTTTACCTTGCATTCCGACAGGGTCCGACAGGGTCGAGCACGCCTCCGCGCTTTGCCCGTCGGCATGGTTTCCCTTGCCGTAATGCAGGGTAAACAAACATTCTCTTATACATAAAAGTACTTGCAGAAAATAAGTAAATATTGATTACCTGGCCGCATTCTTGAATATCTCGACAAGCATTCCAAGATCAATCAATAACTTGCATGTACAAAGGACCTCACCTTAACAAGGTTTAGATAGTCTACAATTTAACTGACTAGAATCATAAGCACTGGAATTATAAGCCCGCGATAGACAGACAAATATTTAGCTAGAATTATCAAACAAGCGATCAAATATGGTCTCCAAACATGCAACAGTTATCTAAAAACAGCATTTTATCCACAGCATATATAGATTGACTTACGCTGCCACATAAGCTTCATCTGAACGCAGACAAACATTTAAGGCGCAAACATGCCCATAAGCTGATAAGACACAGAATTCCTGATTCCAACAAGACTTTGTTGAACATGGTCTATGGAGAAAAACGTTCTAAGATGCCCAAGAAGTTCAAACAATGGGCAAGACGAGCAATACTATAATTTCGGATGCACCTGTTACTTGTCAATAAATTTTGTCTTCACCCCACCTGAAATATGTTCTGCTGAGTTTTAGTTACCATCTATACTTTGACAAGGCTATAGTGAATTTAGGTTACCTTCAACTTGTTCAAAGAGAACTTCTCGAGAATTTTCTGAATCCATGTAATATTCAAACCTGCAAACAAATTAAATATAAATTTAGCTATTGCGAACTTCAAAGAATAATGCATTAACAGACCTATTTGAAAAGCAAACTTCAATTGGAGTATCTGTCGATGATAGCTGCTTTGTTGCTTCCACGAGCACTGTCACAATTTCTGTTTTGCGTGTACTTGCAAGCAAACAGTCATATTCTGCTGGCACCGTAATGGCAAAGAAGTTATCACTGAATTCGCTCAGGAAGATCTTTTCAATATCTTGAAGTGATATCCTTCTTTTCACCTTGAAGCAATTGGGATCCAAGGTATACAAGGCAACGTTTGTAATTAAAAGAATTCGCTTTCTAATCTTAGTATTTTGATTCACCTTCATAATGCTATCTGCAAATAATACTTGTTTAT
>JAANSK020220642.1:0-14306 GCA_011763485.2 Isoetes engelmannii
TTTTTGTATCCGTGTGATGATCATCTCTTGTACATACCAGTATAATACTTGTATACTGCGTATGATCATCACAGGTATGATAGATATGGTAGATATAGGTATGATAGATATAGGTATAGGTATGATAGGTATAGATATAGATACGATAGGTATCTTCTTATATTATAATGTTTTAGTGTGTGTATGTCGTGAACGGAGACCTAAATTGGACGACTCTGATTCATTATGGACACGTGGTATCATCTTGCCCTTTCCTTCATGATATTCGTTTTAGGACATATATGTGTTCTAGGGCAAATTGCCTTACAAATGTTCTGTTCGTTTTAGGACATATATGTGTTCTAGGGCAAATTGCCTTACAAATGTTCTGGCCGGATGCAATGTCTTGCTAGGTCATATCGAAATATGGCCAAAGGCCTTGGCCATGGCGGCCAGTCTGCACGTAGACGATCCAGCAGTTCGGATCTACAGGTCCTATCCAAAAAATCCCTTCCATAACAGGCCGATTTCCATGGACACCGGTGCTAATTTGACTCTGCCTTTAGATATTTGGCAGTGCATGAAGAGGATCATCCCAATATATGGCTTGGACGACTAGAGTCTGAAGCTTTAAACTGCAGTTTCCGACCATAGAAGAACAAGCAAAAAATATGATGGTATTTGTGTGCCAGCGCCATTTATGCAGCTCGGTTCTGTGCAAAGAGAGACCATGTATTGACCACCATAAAAGCTAGATGATTGATAAATGCACTATCTGCCTTATATTCTGTACATAAGACCCAGTACATGCTCCATAGCAAATGTTTGGTCATCAATTATTTTTAAAATAGATGAAATACAAGGTATAAAAACATAATGCGAAAAGCTTTGTTCCAAACAGTTAAACCACCTATGATGGTTTTTCTTTTGATCCAACTATAATTAATTGTGAAATAAGATTGTATCCAGCCTTGCATAATATATAATACATATTTATTTAACCAGATGCAATTTGTTTTGTAGGGAAGAAGCACATTGGCATTGGGTTAGACTGGTTGTCCACTGCAGAAATGCCATAGCTTAGATATAGAGTCTACCTTGCAACTTATCTGGGATGACATAAGTGTTCAGCTGATACAATAGCAGTTTCTTCATATCTACGCATCATGAGGCAGCTTTGCAGTACCAAGCATTATGGGCTCTCCCTAATCCCCTTTTGTACAATTTCTTGAGCAGAGGTTGCCATTTTAATGCCAGATATAACAATTCTAGATATCATGGGGTTAACAATAGGATCTTTTGGGGAAAAATGTTTTTAAATATTAAAAATATGAATTGTGATTGAAAAAGGATAGTTATTGTACAGGCTATTGGTGCATATATCTTGACCCATGTCTGCAAAACAAGCTGGCGTATATAATTGGCAGCGATCATTAGAGTTGGTTACAGGATTTTTATGCATATGCTTTTCGATGAAAATTGTTCAAGTAGATCTGTGTACCACAACTAAGGTGTATGATTCTTCTATCTGCTTTATTATCATTACTACTTTTTAATTGAAAATGAAGAAGCTTTGTCTTTTAATTGCTGGTCTAAAAAGGAATGGACCAAAGGGTTCTCCCTTTCCATGGTTCCATGTTGCCAAACATGTCAATTAGGAGCTTCAACATATAAGTTTTGATATGGTAATTGCTGCTTATAGTGATATTCTGCAAAGTACTAGACGTAGCAATAGAAAAAGGTGCAACACACGGGAATAAGCTGCGGAAGGTAACACTAAACAACAACATAATAAACAAGTAGCAATAGAAAAAGGTGCAACATACGGGAATAAGCTGCGGAAGGTAACACTAAACAACAACATAATAAACAAATGTAATGCATTTAAAGGGTTTCATGGTGTTGTTCACAACACATTATAGCTATAATACATCTAGATTCACACACATACAACTAGCAAGAGAGAGTAAATATAAGAGAGTAACTATATGATACTGAGAGAGTAACTACATAACTAGCAAAAGAGAGTAACTATATGAGATTGAGAGAGTAACTACATGAGATTTAGCACACAACATCAACAACTCATAGACATGGGCACTTGCAATCTACATGTTCTCAAAATGATACAATGACCTAATAGCTTAGAAGTTGCTCTATACAAATGCATAGTATTCGAACATTTACAGGTTCCCAAATTATGCCTAGAACCTTTACAAGCTCCCAAATTATGCCCAGCAACGCTGGGCACCGTTACTAGTATGTATGATATAGGTATGATAGGTATAGGTATAGGTAGGTATGATAAGTATAGGTATGATAAATATGATAGGTATATAGGTATCATAGGTATAGGTATGATAGGTATAGGTAAAGGTATGATAGGCATCGATATGATGGTACGATAGGTATAGGTATGATAGTTATAGATATCGATATGATAGGTGTAGATATAGGTATAGGTATAGGTATGATATACATGATAGGTATAGGTATGATAGGTGTATGATAGGTATAAGTATGATAGGTGTATGATAGGTCCAACCGGAGGCGTGGGCCGAGCCGAGGAGTGTAAAAACGGGCGGCCCCTTTTCTAGTTATTCTTTTAATATTATGACAAAGTTCTTCAAAAAAAAAAAAATAAGTAGGGTACAAGAATCTTGTTTGGTAAGTAACTAAAAAATTCTTATTCTAGAATACATTGCTTCCATTTATCTTCCAATTAACTTAATCCTTTCTTACATGATTTCTTTTCCTTATTTTGGAATTGGAGACTTTTATTTCTTGTTACTCACTTGTCTCGAAATGCTGTTCTAGTTCTAACCTAATTTCTTTTATTTCTTATTAAGAAAACTTAATAAGTACAAAACCAGAGTTTAACTACCATGGTGGAGGTCCCAAGCTGCTAAGCAAGTACGAACACCTTCATGTTGCTTACTGGAGCATCGATGGAAAGAGGACCATGGAGCACTTCAACACTGCTAGCTGCTCTAACTTCTCCAATGTGTTGGAGTTTCTTACAGTGTTGCAAAAACTGCAAATCCAAGTGCATAGGGCAGAATTGTCAATCACTACCAGAAGCTCCTGAAACTCATCAACATATCATTGACATGTTTTCACCCTGAGGATGCACTTATACATAAAGGGCGTATGGCATCTATGTTTGTATGGTAGCAAGAAATGCCCCGTGTATATGCATTTTCAAATTGTCCCAACCAACTTGATGTAGCCCCCATGAATAATAGAAAATAGATTGTCCTGGAGAAACATACTAAATTTCTTGTATTTAAAGGGCATAACTTCCAAGTTCCTCCTCTCAGTCAAGCTCTGATCTTCTCGAGCAATCCTCACAAGGTGCATGAAGCCCTCAGGAAGGTCCTTATTTTTATTCGTATTCTAAGAAAGTCTTAAAGATGTTAGTAAAAAAAATTACCCAGCCCTTAGAATTCAGTGTATATTGTACAATACGCTCCTTCGATGTAGCAATGGGGTACAACTCCCCTCGACTTTGCCATATTTACACATTTAGTTGTTCCATCAGACATGTCTGACGTGTAATGACATTGTTTTGGCTGGAAGGAAGCAGAAAATGCAATTTAATTATGAGAAATCTGTCACAATCTTGAAGCATTAAATTAACCTAAACAAAGTATAAGAAAAAGAGCAAATACTTATTTTGAATACAGAACAACTTACTCGTGCAATTCCTCGGACATTTCCTCTACGGAGTGCAAGCACTTCCCCCGGGATTGCTCAAATGTTTTTCCAAAATAGCTGGATGCACACTCTGACCTCGCGATCAATGGGGACACCTGATTTGAGCAGATCCATTTAATCCTGTTTGCTCTCCATGCTTTCTCACCTCAGCGTCAGTAGAGACCCAGAGAGCTCCTTCGTATGTTCTCGGATTTTATCACTGCATACGAAATTCCACTCTCCTCTGCCTCCAGTGAATTGATTTTGAAAGCATTCCACCAGTTGAGCTGGCGGCTTTCGCTCCCAATCTGATTCACCGCCTATGTGCCCTTTACGCCTAGTCATTCCAAATAACACTCGCCCCCTGCGCCTTATCGCGGCTGCTGGAACGGACTTAGTCGGGGCTTGCTTCTTCGAGTCCTGTTATAATCGCACACTCAACGAAAGAGCTTTACAAGCTGCATTGCCTTTCTTCACCCACGCGATATTGCTGGATCAGGCTTTCAGCCATTGTCCAAGATTCCCGACTGCTGCCTCCCTCGGAGTCTGTACCGTGTCTCAGTTCCAGTGTGGCTGATCATTCGAAAAGATCTGCTAAGCATCATTGGCTTGGTCAACATTTACCTAACCAACTACCTAATACTATGCAGGCTCATCGCACATCGCTTTGTAGCTTTCTCAAGGATTTGGCCTGAACTATTCGGTAGATTCCCATGTGTTACGCATCTGTTCGCCACTTTGTTTCCAACTGAGAAAGGCATGAAACCACCAACCACCTCAAAAACAACGTTCAACTTGCATGTGTTAAGCATATAGCTAGCGTTCATTCTGAGCTAGGATCAAACGCCTCTTTAACAGCAGAGATTTGAACTGTTAGGTTATGAGAAGCGTAACGAGGGAAGGCTTTGGCCGCCACCTTTTGCAGCAGGTTCCCGAGCAAAGCATAGTCAGTGAAGGAGCACTGGCACCTGAATGGTTTTTCCTTCTCTTGGTTCCTTAGCTGATATGGTTTGTCTTGGTCTTGATGGTTTAGGAGGTCCTCCTCCTCCTCCTCCTCCTCCTGTTCTGAAGGACTGGAAACATGGTTTTGGGTTTCTTATTCTGCCTCTCCTGCATCCAAGGATTCAATATGTTCAAGGACTTCTTCATGCCCTTTTTGAACTCTATCTATGATGTTAAACATCGTATCCTTGTTGATGTAATGAGTTATATATATGTAAAGGTTTACAGGCTGCACTCTGACCAACTTAAAGAATGCTTCATGGACAACTATAAAGTCCTGTGCTGTTCTAAATGAAATTCTCTGTATTTCAGGGAGGTCAGCAGTTGTAGAAACCTCATTGATTTATTCCATGCATTAAAGATATTTGTTTGTCACACTCTGACCACCAGGAAAAGTACAGACGTGCAGGATGGTGATGGTACTGTACTTTCTACCCGTAGAAGTCTCAAACAGGCCTCCAGCATGGGGGGGTTCCTTCAATTTTTATGCTTCATCATATTTATAAAATATATAAATATAAAATACCCCCCTCTTTTTTTTAGTAGACGTACTATACTATAGAGTATACATGTGTTTTTTGCTTGTTCATTTGCATGGGATTAGCCACCTGGTATAATGTAGGACCTTTTGGGGCCTTGCATTATGCAAGGTGAAGCATTCTAGTACCGAATTCATGTCAGTGGGGTTCAAATCCCCATGCTTCATAAGGTTTTCTCTAGTGGTTTTTTCAGGCCAGAACTACACAGAAGGTAGTTGGCCATAGCTTCCACCATTCCATCATGAAAGGGAATAAGATCCTCCAATAGGGCATGCTGGTCCGGTGTCAGAATATGTATTCTTGACCTAATCCAAAAAATACCCATACTGGCAGTTGCATGGAGCATGGAGCTTGCTCCTCAATTCACCTTCTCGTAGGCCGGCACCGTTGCACTGACCGAAGTCCCTTGGCGAGATGACCCTGTTGTACTCATTGAGCATGCACTCAAAATCTGCAAAGAATGTGGCATTTCTCATATCGACCTGCAGGGATTTGTCCCGGGCCTTTGCTAAACAATGTGTTAGGACATGTGCATCAACTGTGGGAATTGGCTCACGGTCTCTTCTGAATAGATCTCTTCTGAATATTGGAGCTGCCATGCTGGACCTGGGCCGAAATACCTCATTCGAACGGGTATGATTCCGAGGTCGAAAAAACACTGAGGAGGAGTAATCTCACTTCACAGAATTCGGCATCAGAACCAGGACACAACACCAACACCCCAAAGGCTGATCGTTCCCAAGGAGTGCGTTCACTCAACCTGGTAATCAACATTCGAGGCAAACTCTAGGTCTAAACTAGTTTTTCTTTAACATAAGTAATATTCTGCACAAACTCGACCAAAACCAAATTGTTTCACTTCACAAAAAAATTGTTTCACTTCACAAAATGACCTAAACCAAAAAAAAAAAAAAAAAAAAAAATTCGCGTAAGCGAAGAACACAATTCGCTTACGCGAAAAACATTTCGCGTAAGCCAAATTTGTAGTTGGCATAAGCAGAGCAAAATCTGTTTTGCGTAAGCGAACCTCAGGCTTCGCTTACGCGAAAGTGGGTCCGCATAAGCGAAACTGAGGTTTCGCTTACGCAAAAATTTCCCGGGCCGGATTTTTTTTAGCCGTATTTTCGACGTATTATACTTCAAAAAGTTGTCTTATCAGACGAAAAATACTTTTGAACCTATCCCTGGTGGATCCTGGGATTGACCTACTGCTGATAATGTGCCATCTTGACATGTTTCAGAGCATCTGCATCCCAGAGTTTGCTAAGGAAGCAAACATCAAAGTATTGCCTCGATTCATCATGATTTTGTTCGTACCACACACACCTATATGCTTGTACATTCCATCGGGAGAACCACTGAGGTTGCTTGTCCTTTCAGCAGACTTTGGGATGCTATGGATCCATTGCTATGGCTAAAGCAAGATTGGGAAAACGGGCATCACCCATACCTCTAGCTTCTGGAAGTAAACGATATGGCGATCCAGTGTGGCCATCTGGAGGGGTAGGAAACCCGTATCTTGTGGAAGGATTTTATATAGAACTATAGAGTTTACCCCAAGTGCTCATGCTAAGAAGGCCTTCTGTACCTATTTCAGGTCATTCCAGGTGGCGAGGGATATCACCGGACGCCACACCTCTACCCTATACAGGAGAATAGGCTCGACCAAGGCCATGAACATGTGTGACTGGTGACTCCAGGTAGACAACTATGCCTTGTGCTTGTTGTTCTGCATGGCATACAGTGCTTTCCAACATGCGGTGAAGCGCAACCTAATGCAAGCATCACAGTATGCAGTAGTAGGGAATTCGATTCCCAAAAACTTGTAGGTCGGAACCACCTTCACATTATGTCCCTGATAAGTGAAGGAGGAAGACCTTGGCTGAGAGGAGGATGAAACTAGCAACACTCTAGTTTTTGGCCAAGTTAACCCGCAGGCTAATGAACCAGCAGAAAGCAGGGCAGAAAGTGTTTAGCGCATCCAAGTGATGCTATATGTCTTCTAGACTGTAGGACAAGAGGTCGATGTCATCAGCATCTATGAGTTGCCGAACTATGTGGTGCATGAGTTGCCCCCCCCCCCAACCCCCCATGTTCAGTAAGCCAATCTTCCAATTGATCAATATATAGCCAAAGAGCGTCGGAGGGGGAAACCTTGGCGCACTTCAATACTGCTGACCACAAGCTGCCCTAATGGAGTCATATAAACTGTATATTGCATTTTAGAAGTCGTCAGGGTCTTTAACTGCCCCACCCACAACTTGTCCCGAGGTACATGTCAAAAGTAAATCCACAAAACAACAACACAGGTTTTGCTGGCAGTTCCTATGATCCTCAATCAGAGTTCTCAAAGTAACGATATGGTCATTGGTGGAGTGTATGGATCGGAAGCCTGCCCGTGTAAGAGCACGCACCTTCGCATCTTCCGCCATATCCTTTGTCGTTGCTCAAAGATGCTAGCCAACAATTTTGCAAAGAGGGAGGTGACCATATGGTGCGATAGTTGGCAATGCCGTCAAAACAAGCACCATTGGAGGCCTAACCTATTTGAGAAGCTCTACTTGCATGCCATCCAAATCTGCTGCCTTTAGCGAGGCATTGTAGACCCATTATAACATTTGCCTCTGTAGGTCCATCTGTGGGGGTACTGATGCCCAAGCTCTCAGTGGATCATAAAGTCATTGTAAGTACTGCACCCACTGTTCTGAGGTGATGTTCCCTGGAGCTGCCAAATTGCCTTTTCCAGAATGTCTTGGGGTGACGATCTAGGAGATAGAACATATGTTGCTAGTGTTTTGTGATGTATCTGGCTTTCTTGCCCTTCAGGAGGGCACGGTGTTTGTTGATGGCATGCCGGTGGGATCAGTGACTTGTCGAAGCCAGTGTTTCAACTCCGTACATTCGTCATCAAACCGCCGATTGCGGGGGGAAAGTAGTAGCTCCCAAGAGCCTCCTTGAGCGGTCCCTCCCAAAGTATCGGCGGACGTCATAAGTAACTAAGTCAACTAGGCAGTCTGTTAATGTAGTGTGAGAAGCTGAAGTATTCCCTCCAAGTCATGCTCAACCATCTGAGCATAGGTCTCTGCATGGTCGTAGTTCCAGGCACAGCTAGGGCAGATGGGGTACTGAGGCAATGGACGCATGGACAAATTGCCATTCTACGTGCAAGAAAATAGGTTGGTGGTCTGAGTCTACTTCCTCGTCCTGATTTTTTGTTTCAATGCCAAAATGGGTAATCAGGTGCAGATCTTGTTCCCATGCCAATAGATAATCCACAATACTGGAGCCGCCCCCTGGTTTTCCAGTCTACAAGTGCCAGCCCATTGCAAATGATCAAGACAAAGATGTTACATAGCAACAGCAACTGCCAGCCATAGCGTGTAACACGGTTGTCATCGATTTCCTCGGCCAAGCCACCTCTGCGGGGTTCAACTCCAACACATCCTCTGCCAATGATTCAAATTTTGGGACTTGCTCCACCCCTGTGTGTGCATTAAAGTATCCAAGCAACATGACCTTTCCCAATTGTTTGTGATGATGTATATCATCATATGGATCAACATAGGGCTCCAACCTATCCACATCCGAATGAGTGTTATACAAGTTGATGTCGGCATGTGGAAAGTAGCATGGCGCCAGAAAGAGGGGGCTGCCACTGCTACGCTTGATGCGTACCCACAAGTAGCGATTGTGCCTATCTGTCTTGTGTAGAAAGATTGACTGCACTAAGCTTGTGTGATAGTAGAGCCCCCCCCCCCAAAAAAAAAACCCCCTCCCAAATGTCCACGCTTGCCTGTGCACTCATTGAACACTAAGAAATGCAGATAGGATGTCTAGCAGCATGTGCCCTGCATGTTTCCATGTTTCCATAAGGAAAATTATATCCATATCTGTTGCAGTGGAGTTGATACGACTACCTTTTTGCAAGGAGTACATCTGTACCATTTTTAATTGCATTGCAATATTTGTGTAGAAAAAAGAACTAGGAAAAAGGCGCAACAGGAGGCTTGGGCAATTCTAGACTTAGACTCAGTTTTGCATTTGAGTAGGTTAAGTTGCCGAGGAAAATATTTATCAGACAAATGTACAATATGGGTCACACTTAGATTCTATATATATGTGATATATAGATATATTATGTTCCAAATAATATGTTAACAGAAACAGGATCTAATACTGCTCAAAAATCCATTCTAACTGCAAGTCACAACTAAATCAAATTTGTCAGGGGCACTCTGCTTAGATGTCTACATAGGAATTAAGAATTCAAGCACAAACTCAGATCGAAAAGGTTTTATCAAAGCTTAAATAGCTATTGGCATGCAAGTTTAGAATAAAACATTTTAATATTCAGCATGAGGTGCACACTTGTAGAATTTTGTAATAATGGAACTAAATTCATGTAATGACTATGGAATTAAATTCATGATAAATATTTTTGAAGAAACTCAATCAGAAAGATTAACGTAGCTGGCATAGATCAAAGCTATCATGCCACCTTAATGGTTTCTATTATGCAGACCCTTCCAATGAGTGTCCACGTGGTATTTGCAAGGCAGAGGTATTTGCAAGGCGGAGTATAATACCGATATCAAATGAGCTATAATTAGTTTACCTGATATTTTATCCAATCCCCCACCTGAATCAACTCATTTGGCAAGAATACATTTAACGAGCTACGCTAAGCTAAGTGAGACTAATTTCTCTTACACCTGTAAAAATTTGGCTTCGGGCTTGACCACTGGCTAATATGTCACTTCGTACACATTTTGTCCAGAATTTGGAGCAATCTTAGACGGGGATTTCAAGCAGACCTGATGCCAAAACTTCTTAGAAAATAAAATCTATAACCCTCAAAGATATGGCCATGTAAAGCAACCCCTAACTCCAAAGAGGAATAACCAGCCAGATCAATACCTTGTAGCATCTTCAAGACCTTAAAATCTGTACTCAACCACAAAGTTGTAGAAACTAGTACAGATACTCGATCTTATAGCAAGCAACTACTTCTGTGCAAAAGAATATTATTTGGTGTTGACAAACATAGTATACCTCACTAGCATGTGTTAATTGATAAGAGAGTGTTCATAAGGAAAGACAGTGTTTTGGCACATGCTTACAATAAAATGATCCAAGTAGATGTGCCTAATGTCTCCTTAATTGAATGTTGTTCTAGCATCAATATCTACAGAGAAAATATCAAATTAATTAGTCTCCGGATCACAAATTCCTAAAGCACAAGCCCATCAACATCCCATGCATGCATATCTTCATATAGAGATCAAATACACAAAGAAGAACCAATACACTGACAAAGTAATGAGGTAAGACCTTATTGTCGATCGAATACGAGGCTATTCTTAAGAATCATGTCATATCTCATGATGTTATCAATGGAAAACTGCAAAAACCTGCATTATAAACTAGCGTAACACAGGCTTGGAGAAGGGGTGGGTTGAATTGCACGTTGGATTAGGTTATCGCATTTTTGGCGTGTTTAGTTGTTTACATATGGATGCCATGACATGCAGAGGTGACACTAAAATTTTGATTTTAATTTTTATTTGAAGTTTTGTTGGATGCATTATGTAATCCATTCTCTCTTTTAAGGTGAATCATGGGGGATAGGATGGCATCTTCTAGTTAAGAATCTCAAGATGTCCATACACAATTGGTTTATTGTTGATCTCACCTCAAATATTTGTTTGGGTAGACATATGCAAATAGTATCGAGCAGATCAAATATGTACATATATGATCAAATATGTACATATATAATCCGCTTATATTGATAGTAATGTCCATCCATGCAAGCAATTTTAGCAGCCGCAAGTACATGTCAATAAGAGGATTTTCTATTCAACTTTGACATGGCCATCATTGTTGTATATGAAATCTTGCAAGCATTTTCTTGTGTTTTGCTAAAGAATAATTGGAGTCCTAGACAGAATTTTGTTATTGGTTTTGTTATTGAATCATTGTTGGTATTTTTTGAGGTAAGGTTAGTGTTGTGGGGCAATAACGAAGTTATCAGCATTGTAATACACACATATCTTGTTTCTTGTTCTCTTTCTTGTACCTCTTAATTCCTTCTTCATCCAAGGGCAAGCGGTGATCGTGTTCCAACTATAAGATCTTCAGGTATTCCGTTGGCAAAGTTCACTCGTAATACTTCAAGTGAAGTAAGATCCTAGGCAAGGTTCTGAACTGTAGGAGCATCTGCAGGGTGCAGGATGTGCTGACAGCTAGTTTATGTTCTTTGTGCTCTATTAGGCATAAAGAATATTTCTCCTAATGATATTTTCAAACCCCAACTCACACCTTCCACCTTCATTGGCAGAGGAATAGCAAGGAACTGACACTTTCTACTATTAAGAATCCTATATGAATACTGTTATCACATGTCTAAAACACCCATGGATGGGGCAACTTTAAAATTTCTACCATTTACCATCAAGGTCAGAATGTGCATCATATATCTATATGCATCATTGTCATATGGTCAGATATCAACAACCTACTCAGTTTGAAGAACCAAAAAAGCTACTTTAACGTCGCATTTTTCATGCGAAGAAAGTTCATAACATGTGTTCTCAGTCATTTTATTCACATACCGATTCTGCCAAAGTAGACGCATGACGATGAAAAATTGGACTTGCTAGTGTTAGAAGCTAATCACCTGAAGGCTTAGCGACGTCTCACAAAGGACTGGAACTGAAACTTGAGTCGGCACGTAAATCCATACTTTTTGCAAAATGCTGCGCATCAAAACCACGCCCTTTGTGTGTAAACACAAGCTCCCCATTCTCATCAGAAAAAAAGAGCAGAACATTTTCTTCATCTCCACAGCTTTCAATATGTTAAGAAATAACTGCATTGGGTGTGGTCTCCATTTGTGCAGGCTTAGTTTTTTAGTGAATAGCACTAAGATCTTGTGTCTTAAATATGCCTTGTTCTTTTCGGCTGAATTTTTTGTTCAGGAGATGATGTCAATCCTGCTATTGAGTATCTGGAAGTATTCTGTTAATAAATCAAAATCCACAGAGTTTGTCCAGCCGATGCTGGCAATTAGGATTGTTATTACTTGGGAATGCCTTTTGCTCAGTACAAGAGTTGGAGCAGACGGCACTTCACCCTGTGATGGAACGAAACTTCTCCCATATAACAACATACATATATGAATTTCACCCGATAAATACGAAATGGACTGTCATATGATGACGTATGTATGTGCAGCATAATGAAATTACTTATTTGTTTCTGTAAGGGAGCGAAGTTATAAAAATGTGGTGTTATGAAAAGCCGCAGAGTATGAACTAGACCTTCACTAACTTGCTTATTAAGAGTGCAATTCAAAGATTTAAAATCCCAGAGTGGGATACTGCTATTAAGAATATATAATACTAGTAGTTCTTACTAACACATAGAAAGATATCTTTACCAGTGATACTGGATCTTGATTTGCTACTCCGTTTCTTTACCAGGCAGGCAGCAACGTCTGATTTTCTGCATTAAGAATCTCAGACACTGGAACCTTCATCTGACCAACAAAATTGTCCGTGAAGCAATCCTTATCCCATACTGTTATGAGTAGTTCTGACTGCAATTCATCTATAGTGATATAGAAGTCCTGTTCCCAAGAGGGAGTTAAGCACTTAATGATCGCAGATGTTCTTGCCTTGCTTTTTTAAAGCTGCAAGTTCACGTATGGACCAATTGAACCATCAGGATCTATGGCCAGCAAGAAAATGGGAGGCATAAGAGCAACTAAGCACAAGCATGCATCATGTACAAAATCAAAGAAATGGCGCTGAAACCTAAATGAACTCGCGTCTCCAGATGCTTTAGGCTTGTTGTGATACTATTGACTTGCTTCAATCAAATAAGTAATTGAAAATTGATTAATCATGAAGGCAGAAGCGATCCTTACATGAACAAGAAGCATCTGAAATCCTTCCTGCCTCTATCAAAAGAACCCTGCAACCAACTCTATCACCAGTAAGAATGAATACTACAGTTGACAGCAAATTCACTGCACCTGTAATCACAGTAGAGTACAGGGATGCTCAAATGGATAATTTGACATTGTGATCCCAGCATGTCATTTTGAATGGCTAGAAATAATCCTTATAATTAAACATGAAGCTACACTTTGATTGCATAAAATGGATTGATCAATTTACTTACCAGAGATGCCCACATCATATCGGAACATAAGATCTCTACTGACAGCCAAGACACACCCCTCAAAAACATAAACTATAAAATTTTCTTCTTGGGGAGGCCATACCAGGCAAAGCTTCCCCAAATGCAAGCTCCATGTGGCCATGCTGACCATGCTCTATGTTCTCTAGGTTACTTTATTCGGTATCATACAATCTTGTTGGCATCTTCCAGACTTGGCATATATATCAATAGGTGCACTGCCACCAATCAGCTTGAAATCAAAGTTCAGAATCTGTTCGTGGATAGATCGTCCATGTTGTATGATGATATTTATGTTTGGCACATGCTTTTAGGATACTTAAGAAATGAACTTTGTCTGCTTTTTTGTTGTTGTGGTGCATTCTGCCAAAACTATCTAGAGCAGAAAGGCCATCACCATGCACATAATGGCGGTCTTCAACTCCAAACCTTGATATAAATCTGAAGTGTTAGTGTCTGCCTGAGCTTCATACAGGAAGTAATTATTGCACTCCAGCACAAACGTTTGAGCCAATCAAGTGAACTCCCACAAGAAGCATATGAATGAATAAGATAATTAGCCAATGTTTCAGTAGAATCAAGACTATTACAGAACAATAAAGATTGAATTTGTCTTCCGTAGAGGAGGCAATTTGCAAGAGTTTTATATAACAAGGTTCCTCTTGTTGCTGCAAAGCCTCTACATTTTTATTGCCTCTGAAACGTTTGCTCATAATATAATGTGCATGCAACACAATAAACAAAAGGGAGTATTCAAAAAAAATTCTGTGAATAATAATAATAGGGAAAATTTGCGTTTTTGGCCCTCAAATTTTACGTTATTGCATATTTGGCCCTTGTAGTTTCAGAAATTGCGTTTTTGACCCCAGGTGTGTATATAATAGC